>PVKA01031798.1:0-25924 GCA_004027165.1 Ctenomys sociabilis | reverse complement strand
ATCCACATGGCTGACACAAAGGATCTGTGAGGTATAGGATTACAAGATAAACCCTGAAGGGACTTGACTGACCTCATCAGATACAAAAATTACATTTTTTTGTGGTATAGGTCTTGCTTTATCTTTCTTAACCAATCAGCAGAAAAGTACAAAAATGATGTGTATAAAATAAGACAATAATCGTAAATTGAGCTGTAAATGGCTATAGTCAACAACTTCTTCAGATAACTCACTATTATTGTGGACTGCTGGAATGTGCTTGATGGTTTCACTAAGTTCAAGCACCTATAATGATTGAATGACAATAGAATGCCCATCTTTGACAAGTCTAAAAAGAAAAAATGGGATACAAATGAAGAACCATGCTGTGTTTGTATAAACAGTACAGTTAGGATAAATATGCAGTGCTTTGGCATAATTCAATTAGAAGCAAGATTTGCACTAATAGTGGTTGGGCAGGATATTATGTTGGCTAATTATACTATGGACAACCACTAGGAACGTAACAAGATAGAAAGTATTAATTATTGAAACTGTATTATAATTAAGCTTTAAAAAACAAGATAAGTATACAGCTACATTCTCTTAATTAATTGATTAGAGACATCTACTTTAATAGTGTTTGTAAGTAGAATATCATGTGTGCATCTTATATGACAACAAACCACTATGAAAACAATATGCAATGTATTAATTATTGAATCTGTCCTGCTGAGTTGATTTGAAACTCTCTCAATGCTATTTGTTCTTCAATAAAATAAAAGAAAAATTTAAAAAAGAACATTAAAGATTTCTATGAAACAGTAAAAAAATTAGTTCTTTGTAATAATAGTAAAAAATTGGAGTTGAGAAAAGTAATATGTAATATATGAGTAAAAGACAAAAATTATGCAAAAAGAAGTGAAAAAAGAGGAAAAATATTCAATTAAATAAAAAGGTTAAGAGAATAAGAAAAAAATTAAGAACCAAAAAATAAGAGTACAATAAAAAAGAAAAAGTCATGACTCATACACATGGCTGACACACACAAAGGATCTACAAACTGCGGTACAGGATCTTGGGATAAATTCTGAGGGGCTTTGACTGACGTTCAATAGATAAAGAAGCCACAATTTTTGTTACATAGGTCTTGCTTTATCTTGGTCTTAACCATCCAGCAGAAAAGTATGTAAATGAAGTATAAGGAGTAAAGCCACATTGTTATGCTGAGCTGTAAAGGACTCAAATCAACAACTCCTGACATTGCGAGACATACGGAAAACCCAATACTATTTTGGAATACTGGACTATTTTGGAAAATTTTACTGAATTCGCATATCTATAATACTTTGATGGCAAAACAGAACAAAAAAGTGGATGCAAATGAATGACCATTTTGTATCTTTAGATTCAAAATAGGTAAACAACTATATTCTGTTAATTTAATGAATAGATATATCTGTTCTAAAAATATTTTTAAATAGAATATCATATATGCATCTTCTACACAACAAATAATCACTAAAGAAAGAAAGAAAAAAAAAGAAAAGAATTAGAGACCTAGAATAGCAAAGGAAATCGTGGGCAACAAAGGCAAAGCAGTAGGTGTCCCAATTCCTGACTTGAAATTATACTACCAAGCTACTCTGATAAAGTAAGCATGGCATGGTAATGACAACCAAATAAACCTGAAAAATTAAAGGAATAGACTAGAAGATACAGAGGCCTCTATGAACACACTCAACCACTTGATTTATGAAAAAGGCGCCAAACACACATACTGGAAGAAAGCTTCTTTAACAAATGTTGCTGGAAAAACTGGCTCTCTACATGTCAAAAACTAAGACTTGACCTAGGTCTATCATCATGCACTAAGCTAAAGTCAAAATGAATTAAAGATCTAAACATTAAAACAGAAACACTACATCTCCTGAAAGAGAACTTAGGAGGAACCCTTGAAGACATAAGGGGAAGCAAATAGTTCATGAACAAAAGTCAAATCGCACGGGTAATACTTGAAAGAATTAAAAACTGGGACCATGTCTTATTGAGAAGTTTTTGCACGTCAAAAGAAATGATCAACAAAGTGAAAAGATAACGAACAAATTTTGAAAAAATCCTAACTAATAAGCACTCAGATAAGGTCTACTCTCTAGAATTTATAAAGACCTAAAAAACTTTAGAACCCCTAATTGTAAAGACCCAATCCAGAAATTGGCATCTGAGATGAACACACACTTCTCAGAGGATGAAATTAAAGAAGAGAATAAATATATGAAAAAAATGCTCCACATCACTAGCCATCTGTGAAATGAAAATAAAAACAACACTGCGATACCATCCCACTCCAGAAAGAATGGCTATCATAAAGAAATCAACCAACAAAAAATGTTCGAGAGGCGGTAGGGAAAAAGGAACCCTTCTCCATTGCTGGTAGGAATGTAGACTGGTGCAACCATTTTCAAAATCAGTGTGGAGATTACTTAAAAACCAGGATTGGAAATCCCATTCAAGCCATCTAACCCCCTACTGGGAATTTTACTGGAGGAACTGAAAACATCATATCATAGTGATGTATTTGTGTCTATGTTCATAGCAGCACAATTTGTGATAACCAAATCTTGAAAACAACCAAGATGCCCATCACATGAAGAATGGTTGAAAATGTGGTATTTTTACACAATGGAATATTACTCAGCTATGAAGAATGATAAACTTGAATCCTTCATATATCAGTGGATAACATTTGAAGATATACTTATAAGCGAAATAAACCAGACCCACATGTGCAAATATCATATAATCTCACTAATATAAATACTCAAAAGAAGAATTACAAATAGAAAGGTATGATACAATTAATAGGAATGCCAGAACTTGATTATTTGACAATGAGGAGAGGGTAAGTAAAAAAGCTGGGAAACATGACAGGGGTAAAACTTACATTTATATGTATGAGGTGGGTAAGGCAATGATCCTGAGAAACACCAGTGGCTTTTTGAAACAAGCAGTTAATTGGCAGGATTCTCACCTTGACTGGTATCTGCTGATACCTGTGAACCAAGAAACTGCACTGAAGTTAGCAATAAGTAATAGATGGATCACACTTGGAATGCCTGTCATTCTGGTCTTCTAAATACGTACTTCTTGTGATGACATACCAAGTATTACAATACTGTCTTTCAAATGAAAAGTTTAAAAAAAAATAAAGGATAATAAATGAAAAATAAGACACAGGAAAAAAAGTATCACAGGACAGGCCTGCTACAATGCTGTATATGGATAGATTTCTAAATTTCTGTGTAAACACATATGTGCCCATTTCTATTTTTTAAAAATTGTTTTTTCTTCATATTCTGTATGGACTTAAAGTTTAATATCTTAATAATTGGTAGAAAAATACCTGTTCTATGTTATGCCTACGATGTCTGATATTTAGACAGATAGTGAGGATAAACCGAACTACATATGTTGCAGGGTAATAATCATCTTCTCTTCTAGAGGATCTTCAAAGTGTGGTACAGGGTTAGTGGATAAACCCTGAGGGTAATTGACTGACCTTATCAGGTACAAAATATACATTTCTTGTTATATATGTCTTGCTTTATCTTGGTTTTAAACATCCAGCAGAAAAGTATGAAAAACAGGTACATAAAGTAAATTCATAATAATATACTGAGCTGTGATGGGCTCAAATCAACAATTTCTCGGATAACCCACTGCTATTGTGGATTGCTGGACTCTGTTCAATTGTTTTGCTGAATTCATGCACCTATAGTATTTGGATGCCAATGGAATAACCATCTCTGAGAGGACTAAACAAAAAAGGGCGCTACAAACGAAGGAGCATTTTTATTTGTATATACAGTATATTTAGGACAGATATATAGCTACTTTTGCTTAACTCAGTGAGAAGATTTGTACTAATAGTGTTTGGACATGATATCCTGTCTGCTTCTTGTATTATGGATATCAACTAAGATGATAACAATGTATAATATATTGGTTATTGAAGCTGTCTTGTTAATCAACTTTGAAACTATCTCATTGATATTTTTGTCAATAAAAAATAAAAAACACAACCCAAACCAAAAATATATAAATAAATATTTTTTTAAATATAAGAATTAAATAAATAAAATTCATGTAAAATAACATAAAAATTTTTTGAAAATATAACCAACAAAAACAACAAATATAGAAATGAGTTTCAAAAATTTATGATTTGTGTAAGAAGTCCGTTTCCAGAGTCTGTGGTATTGGAATACACTGTGGTATTGGGATCACGAGCCAAAACTAGGTCTTATTTAGTTTCTATACCTATTTTTTGATATATAGACTCAATCCTACTCCATTTTTCCTTCAGAGTGGGTTCAACCTGTAATGTGCTTGCTGCAATCAGGCTGTATTCACCCCAGAAGCACTTATTGTTTGTGTTGCTTTCTCCCAAGTTGCTGTAATCTCCATATAGCTTTGCACCCTGTTGGCTTATGAAGTAACCCTGCCTGGTATGTGGTATATCTATGGCTAAATTGGCAGTTAAGAAAAGCAGACTAACAAGTATTATGTTAGTTATAGGGTGTGGGGAAGGGTAATCAAGCAGTTGACTGGACTTAATGCCACACTTCCTGAACCAGCTCTCTGATTAAACTCCCCATAACTGTCCTGGTCTAACTTCACAGAGGACAAAACTAGTGAGTATTTCCCAGAGTAAGCTCGCCACTGCTTAAAATTTTCAGGCATTGTATTTCTTATGCACTACATTTCTGTAGCTCTCTTTTGACACACTTTCCTTTTCAGTTACTGTAGTAAAGTAACCCTACAAACACATGTAGGCATTCTCTGAATTTTGCTTCTCAAAGTTGTTCAGTCTTAGGCAACTCATCTCTTCACATAATGTGCCTTGATTAGTAACTCTAAACACAGTGAGGTCTTCACTGGTATCTTTCCCAAATACAAACTGCCATATGGAAGGAGCCATATTCAGCATTAAATTCCTCACTGTATTTGCATATGATGATAACCAAGCTGATTTGGACAATTAGTTTGAGGTGCAGGCGTTGTTTTTCTGTAGAGTTGTTATATCTTTCACCAAATGTATGGATTTATTTGATTCTAATTTATCTCTTTAACAATTTAACTTACTGGTTGTTATTTACCTATGACTTTCTCCATTTTCTTGATCAACACAATCAACTTTTGGAGAGTTAAGTTTTTTGTGACATTTTTGCCTCGTTTTCTCATGTACTTTTGTGCTAAGTACAGACAGTCAGTTAGGATAGAAATATTTTGTAGGTACTATGGAGTTATTTTAATAATTTATGTTTCCTACAAGAAGCCTTTGTTTTTAGTTATGTTTTGGTGTTCAGGCACCTATTCAACATACTCAAAGTTATAGGATCATTCCAAGCTGCTGTATTGCAAGGATAGTATTATTACTTATTATATGAACATGTGTAGAATCAACTACATATCAATTACAACATTGCAGTCTTTTAAAAGCAATTTACCATTTTTTTCAGTAACTGAGAAGATACTGGTGATGACTAGTCTGGAATTTACACAGTGAGGAGCAAAATACAGGAATTTAGCATAGACAGTAGTCCAGAACCACAGAAAAAAAAAAAAAAAAAAAAAAAAGGAGTCAATTGCAAGTGACAAAAAGAAAAGATAGGACCTTCTGGATATTGTTTTCATAACTGGAGTGAATAATTAGTGCAGAAAAGATTTTCAATGTTATTTAAAAGTGGAAGAAAAAGGAAAAACAGGGAGGTCCTAATGGAGATGAAGGGATCTTTAAGTATTTCAGAATAAACACATACGTTGATAGAAAAATTGTGCTTGAGTCCTTTACAAAAAAGTTTTGATAAGAATTAATCTGACATTACTGTAAATGTTATTGTATATACAAAAAGAATTCTTAATCTTTATTCTCTATTTAGATGTTAAAAATTCCTTCTGTTATATTTATATCAGAAGAGATAAATGGATTACTTTAGAGATTTTACTCATGAGTGAAATAACTCAGACCCATATGTGTAAACGTGATACTATTTCCTAGTGTAAGAATTTTAAAAAGTAAACAAAATCCAAAAGGTATATGTAAAGTATGATAAACTTGAAGCATTTGTATTAAAGTAGATGTCACTTAAAGATATACTCATAAGTGAAGGAAATAAGCCAGACCCACATGTGTAAATATTGTATTGTCTCATTAGTATAAGAACTCAAAAAAGAAATACAAATAGAAAGGTATAACACAATTAAAAGTAAAGAGAGAACTTGAGGATTAGAGAACAAAGAGAGGGACAGTAGAAAAGCTGGGAAACATGACAAAGCAAAGCCATACATTTATACACACAAGATAGGTAAGGCAATGATCCTAAGAAACAGCAGCAGATTTTTGAAAAGAGCAGTTAATTGGTAGAATTCTCACCCTGACTAACGATGTATGCTGAGACCTGTGAACTAAACAACTACATTGAAGATAGCAATCTGTAATAGTGGGGTCATGCTTGGGATGCCTGTCATTCTGATCCTCTGAATATGCACCGTTTGTCATGACATACCAATTATTGACACACTGTCTCTCCACTAAATGTTTGTTTAAAAAAAGGCAATAAATGAAAAAAAGGGTCAAGAAAAAAAGTCACATGACTGTCCTACTCCAATGTTGTACATGGTTAGATTTCTAAATTTCTTTGTAAAAATATGTAATTGTTTATTCATATTCTTTACATATTTTTATATCTTTAAATTTTTTTCTCAATATTCTGTGGAGACTGAAAGTTTACCATATCAATATTAGATGGAAAATACCTCTTACATGTTATGCCTAAGATGTATCATATTCAGACAGGTAGTTAGGTTAAACCCAACTGCATATGATGTAAAAGGTAATAATAAGCTTCTCTCCTGAAGGGTAACAACCTAAGTCTGCAGATCAAAAATTAGAGTAGAAGAAGTGCTGCAAGGACAGCCAACACTTTGGCCATAGACTTTCAAGGTCATTGAAGACTCAGGACATAGGTAAACCTATATTGTAACATCATGTAACTCAGTTCTGTCCCCAACTTTCTAATCAAGAAGACGATGGGGCCACAGAGGAATGTGATCGATGATGTAGAGTGTGCCTAAGGAGAGTCACATGGAGAGAAAACATTCTCTCAGGCTTTCATAGTGAGAAAATTTGTAAAGCAATGGCCGTGACTCATCCACAAGGCTGACACTGACAAGGGATCTACAGGTTTTCAGGATAAATCCTGAGGGGACTTGACTAACATTATCAGATACAAAAGTTCCACTTCTTGCTATATAGGTCTTACCTTATCTTGGTCTTAACCATCCAACAGAAAAATATAAAAACAAGGTATAAAAGTAAAGCCATATTAATAGTCTGAGTTGTAAAAGGCTGTAAAAGGCTCAAGCCAACAATTCTGACATTGCCAGTCCTACGGATAACCCACTACTATTATGGACCACTGGACTATATTGGAATATTTTGCTGAATTCTCGTACCTACATTTAAACGACAATATAATACCCTTCTCTGACAAAACTGGAAAAAAAAAGGGTGATACAAATGAATGACCATTTTGTGTCTGTATATTCAAAATATTATGATAGATATACAGCTATATTCTATTAATTTAATGAATAAAAAGATTTATTCTAATAGTGTTTGTGGACAGGATATCATATCTGCATCTTGTTCAATGAATAACCACTAAATCCACAATATTCATTGTATTTATTATTGAAACTGTCCTACTAATTGGTTTTGAAACTGTCTCATTTTTATTTGTTTCTCAATAAAATTATTTTGAAAGAGAAGAGAATCATAATATAGTAACATAATAGTAAAATATAATACTAAAATAATATATTAATATTTTTTAAGTAAATCATATTCTGACTCAAAAAAGGTGCAATAGATATTGTGAAAGAAGAAAACTGTTCAAAAGCACGGAACAACTTGAATGAGTGAAAGGAGAAAAGCAACAAAGAAGAAAAAGAAAGAAAGAGAAAGAAAGAAAGAAAGAAAGAAAGAAAGAAAGAAAGAAAGAAAGAAAGAAAGAAAGAAAGAGAAAAAATACATGATAGCTTGGATAACTGTATTGCTGATTTGTGATAGTCTACTGAAAGAGTAGTTAATGCTTAATTTTTACTTCTTTTAAATTTTTTGACTGTTTTCTAATTAATTTTGCATGATTATATCTTGTAATATGAACAAGTAATTTGAAGAAAAATAGAAGAAAACAACCATGCACACACAAATATATGTGTAAAGATTATTTTCAGTCCTATTTACATTGTGGTCAGAATTTAATCATAATGTTCGTCTGTATTCTTAAGTGGAGAAACTTACTAGTAGCTGTTGTGTGAGGTCAGTTTCATTCCTCTGTGGTTCAGTTAAAGATATCTGATATGTCTACTGGTGATTGAACTGTTTCCTCATTCATGTTTGATTCTCTTTCTTGTGGGTGTGTGAATAGCCTCAGCATCTAGACATATGACAGGGTCATATGTCATTTTCATTTCCTCTGCAGGACATTTTCTATTTGGTTTCAATTGTACTGCAGTGGGCATCTGCCAGAAGGCCACTGTGACTCTCTCTTATAATGGACAAGTTCAATTGTGTGAGAGGGAATAACATGAACCATGAGTTATCCAGTCTTCAAAAAGTCCTTCTTGGTCTCTGTCACCTTTCTTTTGATAATCACTGCAGTCGGTTAGGCTTGCTTTTGCTAAATGACTGGGTGAGTATGTCACTGAAACCCTTTCAGCTGTGATACCCCTCACTGGCTCCAGCTATCCAATAGCCTTAAGCACTCTGCTCCCACCCCACAGAGTATGTATACAGCTTGTGAACTCAGTAATGTCAATGACAGACAGCTTAGCAGCTTTGGCATTGTATGGACACAAACTGTGCAATGTCAGTGGAGTTGGTGAGTAGGATATTCCATGGGCACAGAGCTCTGCTCCAAGGTCTTTCTTCCCTGCATCAGTTCACAACTATTGCAACTGCTGCCTGAACCTGTGCTTCACTGAGCCACGAATATTTCAATGCCTGGTTCCAAAATTCTAACCAGAACCATGTTCTAATTTCTTTTTTTTTTTAATGTTCTTATTTCTTTTGCTCTCAAGGGCTCACCAACATTAACTCAGTCACTGTGCTCCAAATGATACTCTGGATTTTCATTTTTTATTACCATAATCTCCATATATCTTGAAAGCTGAGCTGCCTTTTCAAGTGAAAAAAAAAACAATAATTGAAATAGGTAGGTGATGAACAGTAATTACTAACTAGCTCTTGAGTGTAACAGAGAGATCACTGATGCAGTACATGAGTTCTTAGTTCAGGAGGTTAGATCTTTACCCACTACACTATGTTCAATGTACCTGGATGTAAGTAGTACCAGGAACAAGAGATGACTCTGATTCTCTTTCTAAATACTAGTCATACTGGAATTCACCTGCTATGCTTCTTTTTAAAATTGGTTTCTAATATTTCAGTCTTCAATTTCAGCCCATTTTCACCTACTTCTATTTCCCATTGTGAATCTTGAGTGCTCAACAAGTTCCCCACTGCCTTTAGTTAGTCATGATATACCTCTTACAGCTATGCAAGGCCCATTTACTACTTCCTGGATTAACACAAAAGGCCAGGTAGCACCCTATTAAAAGATATATTAGGTCTAAAAATTATCTCTTTTGAGTTCCTAGGTTCTGATAATTCTAATCCTTTCTTTTTATTCACTTAGTTCTAGGAATGTTAGTTGTTACCCACAATTATTTTCTCCACGTTCAACAATTATTTTATGAACACCAGATTTATCAATTCCTTATATTTACTTGTTTGTTAAAATAGTAGTTTCTCAATTCTGAAAGATACTGTATTGTTAAAAGCCAATGGACTGTGCATCTAAAAACAAGTTATCAGACACATGCTGATATTAGATAAAGTGTCCTTGAGACTTGAGCTATATCTTAAAAAAATAAGTGAAATAAATAACAAGGGAAAAAGGAGGGTGTCTTAAGCACAATAAAGAATATGTGCAAAGTTATGTGGAAAAGACACTGCAATATATCTGAGAAAATGGAGTAACTTCTGTGGATCTGGAAAGTTACGACAAATTGTAAAACCTTAGCATCACATAATGAAAAGCAAGGAAAAGTTGTTAGCTAATTAGAATGAAGCAAAAGATTAAGTAAAGAAAAAAGGTGGAGTACGACTTGTGTGGGCAGGTAGTAGAACAGGATTGGGAAGAAGGTAATAAAGTAATTAATATTTTATGACTACTGTAATGAAATTAAAGGTCCCAGAAGTGTAGCCAAATGCTAGAGCATTTGCCTGGCATGCAATGACTTGTGTGCAACTACTTCTTTATTTTTTTCGTGGAACCTGGGATTGAACTGAGGCCCTTGCACTTGCCAGGGAAGTACTTATTCTACTGATCCATCTTTCCAGCCCCTTGTGTTCAACTACTTCAAGTACAGTGCATGAGTATATTCGTGTTGAGAGAAAGGGAGAAAGAGAGCTAGAAGCTAACAAACCTAGAGGCCATGTTACATTGTGTAATTTCCTAGCTTTATGATTTGAACTAATGAACTATTTGATAGTATTTTTGCCAAATAAATGGGCATAACAGAAGACAACTACATTCACTGATCTTCTGTTATAACTATAACAACAATGTAATTCAGTTATTTAAGGCTTATACTAGAAAATTTACGCAAAGTTTTCATTTGATGACAATATTATAAATGTAAGTAAGTATAAACAGTATTAGGATAAGTGGACTTTTGGAGTCTATTTAATGGAAAGAAAATTAAAATAACGATGTCACACATAACATGGATACATTTCAAAAATTAATTCTGAGCACCTTCTCTTTTAAGTATTTCTAAGTACTCTAATATATGTTGAGCTGTGAAAGGATCAAGTCAACAACTTCTGTGGATGACCCACTACTATTGTGGACTGCTGGTCTGTGTTCAACTGTTTTGCTGAATTCACACACCTATAGTATTTAGATGCCAATGGAATACCTTTCTCTGACAGAACTAAACAAAAGAAGTGGGATACAAAGGAAGGACCATTTTGTATTTATATATACAGAGTAGTCAGGATATATATACAGCTAGTCTAGCTTAATTCCAAGAGAAGACAGATTTGTGCTAATATTGTTTGGGCAGAATATCCTGTCTGCTTCTTGTACTATGGATAACCACTAAGAAGATAACAATGTATCAGTTATTGAAACTGTCATATTAATCAGTTTTGAAACAGTCTCATTACTATTTGTTTCTCAATAAAACAAAAATAAATAAATAAATACAAAAAAACAAATATGGAAACAATTGAACAATTAATCCCTGAAAATACTGCCCTGCCTTTCTCTCTCATTTGCCTGCAAGCAGCCGCTTAAGTGTTTTATTTTTAACTCAGCATCATTATTTTCAATAATGATAAATTAACTTTCTCTTAGATGTTAATTTGAAACCCTACACCAAAAAACTTTGCAAATAAAGATGGCCATCATCATGATTCTCATTCCTGTATATAAAGTAAAAGGAAACTGTAAATAATAATTTCCCCAATCTCAAACATTTGAGGTTATGCATTTGAGAAAGCTCTGTCCTCTTAAAAAATGTAGCATAATTTCCCAGAATCAAACTTTTTAAAATAATTTTATTGAACAACAGAACAATGAGGCAGTTTCAGAACAAATTAATAAGACAGTTTCAATAATTAATACAATGCATATTGTTATTTTTTAGTCATTATTCATAGTACAAGATATAGACATGATATCTTACCCAAATACTATCAGTGCACACCTTTCTTCTCATTAAGAGAAAGTACCTGTATATCTATCTTAACTTTCCTAAAGGTTCATATTTGTTTAATTAATATTATAGTATTTCTTTGATTTCACCTATTGCCATGTATTACTTATTAACATTGAGGATATGATCCAAGACTTTTGTGGCTTGACAATTTCATTATAATGCACATATAGCTCAATCCCGCGGGTGCCTGCCCAGCGAGAGAGATTGGCCTGAGACATCAGGGCCGGCTCCACCATCTTCTTCGATCTCACCCACGCCCGCCCAACCACAGAAACCTGCCTCAGACAGTGGGGCCAGGGCTGACTCTGGCGGCCTCCTGGATCCCGCACCAAATCCTCCCAGTGAATGTAATTTGCGCGCCTCACCAGGCTTCCCAGATCGGTGAGTTTTTGGTGAGTCTGAGGGAGAGCCTTTAGATTCTTCCCGCCTATGCTACCCGGATCCCCACTCACAAGCCCTCCAAGCCAATGACAGGCCTGAAACATCAGGACCCACTCACCAGCAACTCCCCAGAACCCCTGCCCTAAAGCCCGCTGAGGGAGTGGGAATTCCTCGACTCCCTGGAAATCAAAGTTCGGTGAGTGAGAGCTCTAGGCCAGCCCCACTGGAATGATATTTCCCAGTGATCCCCTGTCCCATCGCACGGCCCCAGACCCAGTGTAGCTCAGCCTGTAAGTGAGGGCTCCAGGCCTGCCACACCACAGGGCCTTTCCCAGCTTTCTCCAGTTCCAGCCCATGGCCCCAGACCCAGCACAGGTTGGCTGAGCCAGCACAGCCTACCCAATGAATAAGAACATCCACTATACTTTTGGGAGCCCAGAAGACCCGCAAAAGCCCAGGCCCGCCCACCTAGAGAGAGACCTGCCTGACACAGGAGGGCCAACTCCAGCAACTTTCTGGATCCTCACACTAAAGCCAACCAACATAGTGGGAATTTTCACTATTCATTCTGCATCCTAGTTCAGGTTGTGCTCACCTGACCAGAGAACCAACAGAGAGGAACCACAGGAGCTGCAGCAAAGAGGAACTGAACACAAAAGCTAGATACAGCACAGGAATAACTGGATAATCTCAAACTTAATAGACTGGCACCCAAATCTCATAACACACTAAGGTCATAGCTGCACCAAAGCTCTACACCAAAGGTCGGAGGTCAGTGCTATACAAAATGACAAGGACAAGGAGAAAAATGCAATCTCAGGCCTTGAGTCCACCAAAAAGTGCAGAGGACACTAGCTCAGCTGAAATGAATGAATTAACAGAGACGGAAGGAAAGGAACAACAGCAGAAAGGTACAGAGGAAATCAGTTGAGAAGTAATTCCTCAAATAAAAAAAGAAATATCTGAATACATACCAGGTAAAATAAAGAATCACATCCAGAAACATCGGGGGGAAAACCAATGTTCACACAGAACAAGTGGAGAGAGCACTATTATAGCTGAAACATATGAATTAACAGCATCTGAAGCAAAGAAACAACACCAGAAAGGTAATGAGGAACTGAAAGCAGAAGTAATTTCTGAAATCAAAAAAGAATTGTTTGAAATCATAGCATCTGAAATACGGAAAAAAGTCCAGAAATATGCAGAGGAAACCCAACTTGGAAGAAACTCTGCAGTAAAAGAATTAATAACTACCTCTAGAGAAGAAATGGATAAAAAAAGATCAGAAATATGATGGATTCCTTGAATGAGCAACAAAGAAAAGAAATAGAATGCATGAAACACTCAAAGAGATATAAAAGAACTAAAAATATCAATCATGAGTCTACAAAAACATTTGAGTGAAAGTGAAGACAGAGTTTCAAATCTTAAAGATGCTGGAGCAGCAGTAGAAAGGTGAGAAAGTGTCTCTTACAAACAACAAAAATGCAGGAAAAAGCGATCCATCACCTGCAAGATGATGCCAAGATGAACATGTGAGAATAATTGGTATCAATGAGAATGAAGGAGTCTATACAAATGACATAAAAAGAATTTGGGGAGACGTAATCGCGGAAAACTTGCCAAATATGAGGAAACAATCCAACATTCAGGTCAGCGAAGCACACAGAACACAAAATAACTTCAACCGAAGTAAAAACACAACAAGACATATAATAGTCAAGATCCCAGAAATGGTAAAATAATATACTGAAAGCTGCTAAAGAGAAGAAGCAGCTCACATTCAAAGGAAAACCCGTCAGAATTACAGGCGAGTTCTCTACACAAAGCAAGAAGGCAAGGAGAGCATAGAGCAGAGTTGTTCAAGTTCTACATGAAAACAAAACCAGCCCAGACTATTATACCTTGCAAACTCTCTTTCAGGTTTGATGGAGAAGTAAAATGCTTCCACATCAAAGAAAAACAAAAGAATTTCATGATGACAAAGCCACCCTTCACAGGCTGCTGAAAGCTATTGTAGAGAGAGACAACAATGTACAGAATTCCATGAATGAGAATGGAAGGAACCCACTAAACAGGACAGACAATTAAACACAGGATACAAAGGAGTAAACAACACCAGGTAAATATCATGACAAACATCAGTCAACACATTCCAATTATAACCATCAATGTAAATGGACTCAATTCTCCAATTAAGAGAAATAGACTGGCACAGTGGATTAGGAAACAAAATCCAACAATATGCTGTATAAAAAACACACTTAACTCAAAGAAACATTCATAGGCTCAAAGTTAATGGAAGGAGACCAATACAACATGCACCAGCACCTCAGAAAAAAGCAGGAGTAGGAATTCTATCCTCAGACATTCTCAACTTCAAACCAAGAAGGATCAAATGAGACAAAGAAGACCATTACATATTAGTCAGGGGAAACATTCAAGCACTCATAAATATCTGTGCACCAAACACAGGAGCACCCAACTATGTAAGACAAATCTTAATGGACATGAAAAACTTAATATCTAAGAACACAATCTTAACAGGAAACCTTAACACCCCCTTATCTCAAAAAGATAGATCAACCAGACAAAAAATTCGAAACGAAGTAGCACAACTGAACCAGAGCTTGGAACAAATGGACCTGGTGGATATATACAGAATGTTCAGCCAAGCACAGATGAATACACTTTTTTTTCAGCTGCACATGGGTCATGTTCCAAAATAGACCACACAGTAGTCCACAGGTCATGCATAAGTATACGCAATCAAATAGAAATTATTCTATGCATATTATCTGACCACAGTGCAATGAAACTGGAAATAAATGACAAAAGAAACCAGAGAAAAACAATAAATTCATGGAAATTAACCAACACCCTACTCAGCAATCTATGGGTCACAGAAGAAATTAAAGAAGAAATTCAACAATATCTACAATAAAAGAAAATTCAACCACAACGTACCGGAATTTATGGGATGCGATGAAAACAGTTCTTAGAGGGAAAAATCATACCTATGAACTCACACATTAAGAAAACAGAATGGGAACAAATAAACACCCTAATGGTGCACCTCTGACAAGTAGAAAAAGAAGAGCAAATGACACCTAGAGCACAAAGACGGGAAGAAATGATAAAGATTAGAGTAGAAATTAATTCAATTGAGATGAAGAAAACAGTTCAAAAAAATCCACAAATCAGAAAGTTGGTTCCTTGAAAGACTAAAGAAAGCTGAGAAGCTACTAGCCAACGGCATCAAAAAGAGGAAAGAAAAGAGTTCAAGTACATGCAATAAAGAATGAAAAAGGTGAAAGTACCACAGATCCACTGGAAATTCAGAAGATTATCAATAGTTACTTTGAGAATATTTATGTTCACAGAACAGAAGACACAAGAAATGGACAGAATCCTCGAAAGGTACAAATTACCAAAACTGAACCGAGAAGATATAACAAATATCAATAAGCCAATAACAGCCAACGATTTATGAAATGTAATAAAAAGCCTACCGAGAAAGAAAAGTCCAGATGCTGATGGATTCACAGCTGAAATCTAAAAGAAATTTATAGGAGATATAATCCCTAGAAACCACAGACTCTTCACTGAAATCGAAAAAGAAGAGTCCTCCCAAAATCATTTCTGCAGGCAAGTATAATACTGATTCCAAAACCAGGGAAAGACACAACCAAAAAGGAGAACTATTCGCCAATCTCCCTCATGAACATAGATGCAAAAATTCTCAGTGAAACCCTAGCACACAGAATACAGCAAATCATCAAGAAGATCATACACCATGACCAGGTAGGATTCATCCCAGGGATGCAAGGATGGTTTAATATTCAAAAATCTATAAATGTAATACACTATATTAATAGACTGAAATCTAAAAACTACATGATCATCTCAATTAATACAGAGAAAGCTTTTGACAAAGTCCAACACTCATTCATGTTCAAAGTCCTACAGAAAATTGGAATAGATGGATTCTATTTTAACTTACTAAAAGCCATCTATGACAACCCAAAAGCTAATATAATCCTAAATGAGAAAACCTGAAATCTTTTACTCTTAAATCAGGTAGAAGACAAGGATGTCCTCTATCATTCCTCCTATGCAATATAGTTTTGGAATCATTAGCAGCAGCCATTAGAAAAGAGGGAGAAATAAAGGGAATAAGAATAGGTAAAGAAGAAGTTAAATTATCACTATTTGCAAATGATATGATACTTTACTTGGAAGATCCCAAAAATTCCACCAGGAAACTCCTAGAACTGATACAGAAATTCAGCAGCATAACAGGATACAATGTCAATACACAAAGGTCAATAGTATTCCTCTACACAGATAACAAGCACACTGAAAGGGAAACAGTACCTTTTACAAGAGCACCACGGAAAATGAAATACCTTGGAATTCACTTCAGCAAGGAAGTCAAAGATCTTTTCACAGAAAATTACAACACCCTAAGAAAAGAGATTATGCAGGATTTCAGAAAATGGAAAGATATTCCATGCTCCTGGTTAGGAAGAAGCAACATCGTGATGATGGCCATACTCCCAAAATTGCTGTACAGATTTAAAGCAATCTCTATTGACCTGCCACCAACCTACATCCCAGACCTAGAGAAATTATTCCTAAAATTTATTTGGAACCAGAAAAGACCTAGAATTGCATTAGGAATCCTGGCCAACAAAGACGAGGCTGGAGGCATTACAATTCCTGACAAATTATACTACAAAACTACTGTGACAAAATCAACATGGTATTTGCAAGGAAATAGACCTGAGGATCAATAGAATAGATTAGAAGATGCAGAGGCCTCTATGAACACACAGCCACTTGATGTTCGACAAAGGGGCAAAGCACACTTACTGGAAGAAAGAAAGCCTCTTTAACAAATGGTGCTGTAACAACAAGGCAGGAGGCATCACAATTTCTGACTTGAAATTATACTACAAAGCCACTGTGATAAAGTCAAAATGGTATTGGTGACAAAATAGACCTGAGGCTCAGTGCAATAGGTTAGAAGATGAAGAGGCATCTATAATCACACTCAGCCATCTGATCTTCGACAAAGGGGCTACACAAGCTCACTGGAAGATAGATAGCCTCTTTAATGAATGGTGCTGGAAAACATGGCTTTCTGCATGCTGAAAACTAAAACTTGACCCAGCTCTATCACCATGCACTAAGTTAAAGTCAAATGGATTAAAAATCTAAACATTAAAACAGAAACACTCAATCTCCTGGAAGAGAAAGTAGGAGGAACTCTTGAAGACATAGGGGTAGGTGAAGAGTTCATGAACAAACATATTTTTGTGTGGGAAGCACTTGAAAGAATGAACAAATGGGATCAACTCTTCTTAAGGAGCTTCTGCATGTCAAAAGAAATTGTCAACAGAGTGAAAAGACAACCCACAAATTTTGAAAAAATCCTAACTAATAAGCAATCAGACATAGGTCTAATGTCTAAAATATATAAAGAACTGAGATATAACAGGGCCCTCAGACTTAAAGATCCAATTCATAAATGGGCATCTGAGATGAATACACACTTCTCAGAGGATGAAATTAAATAAGAGAATGAATATATGAAAAATGCTCTACATCACTAGTCATCCATGAAATGCAAATAAAAACAACACTGAGATGCCATCTCACTCGAGAAAGAATGCCTATCATAAAGAAATCAACCAACAAAAAATGTTCGAGAGGCCGTAGGGAAAAAGGAACCCTTCTCCATTGCTGGTAGGAATGTAGACTGGTGCAACCATTTTCAAAATCAGTGTGGAGATTCCTTAAAAAACCAGGACTGGAAATACCATTCAAGCCATCTATCCCCCTACTGGGAATTTTACTGGAGGAACTGAAAACATCATATCATAGTGAAATATGTGTACCTATGTTTTTAGCAGCACAATTTTTGATAGCAAAATCATGGAAACAACCAAGATGTCCATCTCATGAGGAATGGTTGAATAATATGTGGTATTTCTATATAAGGGAGTATTAAGTTATTAAGAATGATAACTTTGAACCATTTATATTGAAGTGGATGCCACTTGAATATATATGCGTAAGTGAAATACACCAGACACACAAGTGCAAACATCGTATAGTCTCCCTAGTATATGAAGTGAAAGAAGAAATACAAATAGAAATGTACAACACTAACTAAAACAATTGAGTCAGATAGCTAGGGCCAACTGAACAGCATATGCTGCAGGGTGCTAATCAGCCTTTCTTCTGGATGGATAACAACCTAAGTTCACAGATCAAAATTGAAGAAATAGAAAAGCCAGAAGACCGGACAACATTTTGGCCCTAACCTTTCAAGGTTAGCGAAGACTCAGGACATAGGTGAACCTGTACTATTACATCATGAAACTCAATTGTGCCCTAAATTTTCTGAACAAAGAGATTATGAAGCTACAGAGCAAGGAGATCAGTGATCTATAGTATACCTGGGGAGAGTCACATGGAGAGAAAACTTTCTCTCAGGCTCTCACTGAGAGCAAACTGGGCAAGCATTTTCCCTGATTCATCCACATGGATGACAGACAAAGGATCTGCAGAGTAAGTTACAGGATTACAAGATAAACCCTACGGGAACTTCACTGCCCTCATCAGAAACAAAAGATACATGTTTTGGTATATAGTATTTGCTCTATCTCTGTCTTAACCATCCTGCAGAAAAGTATAAAAATGAGACATATAGTGCGAGTCCATAATAATAAGTTGTGCTGTAATGGCTATAGTCAAAAACTTCTTCAGATAACTCACTATTATTGTGGACTGCATGACTGTGTTTGATTGTGTCACCGAGTTCAGGCACCTATAATGGCTTAAAGACAATGGAATGCCCATCTTTGAGAGGTCTAGACAAAAAAAGGGGTATACAAATGAAGAATCATGATGTGTGTGTATAAACTACATTTAGGATAAATATGCCGTGCTTCAGCATCATTCTATGAGAAGCAAGATTTGCAGTAATAGTGGTTGGACAAGATATTATGTTGGCTTCTAGTACTATGGACAACCACTGGGAAAATAACAAGGTAGAAAGTATTAATTATTGAATCTGTGATATAATGCATGTATAAACAATAAGATAAGTAAACTGTTACACTCTCTTAATTTACTGATAAAAGATATCTGCAATAATAATGTCCATAAGTATAATGTATGCACCTTGTATGATACCAAAACATTATGAAAACAGTTTGCAATGTATTAATTTATCAAAAAATATTATAACTAATTTTATGTAAAAAATAATAAAAATTAATTAATTAATGATAATAATAATAAAAATAAAAAGAGAGCTATTCCAACCCTAAAAAAATAATAATTCACATATAAGTAGGTGACCATGCACACTTAAAACATTTATCACATCACTGAGGAATATTATCTTTTTAAACTTGTGTATTTATTTTTGCATTTGGTACAAGGTTTACAGTTTCACTACATAGATCGGAATTGCAGTGATCCACCTGTTTTCAGTCTTTCATGCTCAGGGTTACAGGTGCACTCAACCTTGCCCAGTCTCAATTGTGGTCTCAGCAAGCCCTGGGGGTGGGGCCAGCAAGGCACGCCAGGGATCAACCCAGGACCACTGCCCTCTGCCCGAAGCAGATCCTTTAGTCTTCTGATCTATCTGGCTGGCCTTCACATTGTAACTTTTGCTTTTTATTAATTTTATTGGAAACAAATATCAATGTGAGAGTTTTACAACCGATTACTGGCACATTTTCAAGAATTAATACATTGTATATTGTTGTCATAGTACAAGATGTCATTGTACAAGATGCAGACATGATATCACATCTTAAAAACTATTACAACAAACCTCTCTATTTATTGAGTTAAGAGAATGGAGCTGTACATGTATCCAGACTATTTTGAGTATACAGATACAAAAGAATCCTTCATTTCTATCACATTTTTGGTTAGTTTTGTCAGAGATGTGTATTCCATTGTCATTTAAATACTGTACATGCTTGAATTAAGCAGAATCTCCCAATATACTCCAGTAGTCCATAATGGTAGTGGTGTATCAGTAAAACTGGCAATGTCCAAAGTTGTTGACTTGAGCTCTTTACAGCACAGCATATTAATGTGGCTTTACTATTTATAATTTGTTTTCATACTTTTCTGGTGGGTGGTTAAGACCAAGATAAAGCAAGACCTATATAACAAGAAATGTAACTTTTGTATCTGACAAGGACAGTCAAATCCCCTCAGAAATTAACCTGAAACCCTGTACCTCAATTTGTAGATCCTTTGTGAGTGTCAAGAGATGTGGATGAGTCATAGCCATTGCCTTACCAATTTGCTTTCTGTGAAAGCCTGAGAGAATATTTTCTCTCCATGTGACTCTTCTTAGGCACGTTCTAAATCATCAATCACATTCCTCAGTGACCCCAAAATCTCCTTGCTTAGAAAACTTGGACACAACTGTGTTACATAATGTTGTAGTATAGCTTCTCCTATATATTGAGTCTTCACTGACCTTTAAAGGCTAGGGAAAATTAGTTGGCTATCTTTGAAGCCCTTCTTTTTCTCTACTTTTTGGTCTGAAAACTTAGGTTGTTAACCCTCCAGAAGAGAAGTTTATTATTACCCTACAGCATGTGCAGTTATGTTTAACCTAATTATCTGTCTGAATATCATACTTCTTGGGCATGACACGGAACGGAACAAGTGTTTTCCATCAAGTAATGATATGTTAAACGTTAAGTCCCTGCAGAATATGAAGACAAAAGTTTAAAAAGTTAAAAATTTTTGAAATAATATAAATAAACAATTACATATTTTTACACAGAAATTAAGAAATGTAACATATATATATATATATATATATATATATATATATATATATATATATATATATAGCATTGTAGCAGGACTGTCCTGTGACTTTTTTTTTCTTGTTTCTTGTTTTCATTTATTGCTTTTTTCAAAACAAACTTTTACTTGGAAGACATTATGGCAGTAATTGGTAGGTCATGAGAAGCAGTACATATTTAGAAGACCAGAATTACATGCATTCCAAGCATGATTTTACCATTACACATTGCTATCTTCAGTTCAGCTGCTTAGTTCAGTTATCAGCATATATAGTCTGGATGAGAATCCTACCAATTAACTGCTAGTTTCAAAAACATGCTGCAAATTCCCAGAATCCTTGCCTTGTCCTTCTTGTTCATATGAATGCATAACTTTGCCCCTGTCATGTTCCCCAGAAGTTCTCTTTGCACTCTCATCATTGTCCAATCCTTAAGTTCTCACTTTCCTTTTAATTGTGTTATACATTTCTTTTTGTATTTCTGTTTTGAATTCTTATACTAGGGACACTATACAATATTTACACAAGTGGGTCTGGTTTATTTCACTGATAAGTGTATCTTCCAGTGGCATCCTAACTATTTTGTGTATACAAATACAAAACTCAGAGTCAAACTTTTCAGAAAACACAGAAAGTGTAGTAGTTTTGACAAACACTACATCAAATCCATTTGAAGTAATATATTTCATAAAATTCTTCAAAAGTAATACTTTCTTAGTAATGTTTACTTTTGTTTTATTTTCATTAGCAGTATTAAATTATGTTAAATGGCAATAATTTTAAAGTTATAAAAAGCTGTCATTAAGGAATATTATTTGTACATATTAATGGGGCCCAGTGTGCTATTACCAGGCATGTTAAGAACATACATCAATTACTCTATTTTTATTCCCACCCACCCATCTCACTACAAACTTTTATTCTAAATGATTGATTTCTTTAAATGAATGATTCAATTTCAGTGAATATTTTAAGAGTTTATATGCAAACAGTATAAAAGCATCCCCAAAGTGATATACAAATCACTGAGACCTAATAAATGCCATTGTATCTCATGATGTAAAAATAATAGCATTAGTCATCAGATAGTACTTATGTGAAATTTAATCTTACATGTTAGCTCTTATATATATTAGAGGTTCTTAGAAAGATCTCAATAGCTAAAATGCAGAAGTCACTGGAACCTTTGCCTATCAAGGATGCCTTGGCCTAGCAGGCTTGTTCCACAATTGGACCTCATCTATTATCTCATGTCTTTATTTATTTTTTTTAAAATTCCTTTATTTATTGCAGTGTCTCGCTAGAGATCACGGATTCTTTTTTCGCGGGGGTGGGGTGTGAGCTCAGCCGGCCCTACAGGGAGGGGCTGGCATGGCATGTGGTGCTAGGGCTCTAACCGCGGTCCCTGGGAGGTGCTCTAGACTGCTGAGCTATCTTGCCAGCCCTAAACTTTTTCATTTTATTTATTTATTTTTTGGTTGGAACCGGGGATTGAACTTATGCCCTTGTGCTTGCCAGGGAAGCACTTATACCACTGAGCCATCTCCCTGGCCCCTCATGTCTTTATTTTTTAATTCGTCACACAGTTTTCTCCTGGGGACCACTGAGAGACCAGCAGATTTTGTCATCAGACATTTGGTGCTTGCAGCAGGGACCCCTGAAAATATTAATTATTATAAATTACCAGCCTGGAGACCAGAGGTGTGGAACTGTGTGAGGGAACTGAGGTGAACAGCTAGGCTCAGCAAAGCCCAGATCAGTGGGAGAGATCTTTATTCTAGTTGAGGATACATAAAAACAACCCAGGCTACTTGAGCCAGCTGATATTTTGCAATGTGGCCAAGATATTATACTGGAGTAAAAGAGATCCTTATATAAAATGATGTTGGGAAACATGACTATATGCAAGAGAATGGACCCATAGCCCTTATGTTACACAACAATTAAATCAAAATAGATAAATGACCTATTGATAAAAGCTGAAATGTGAAATATGCTAGAACATTAAATAGGTAATGGTCTTTAACAGGTGCAGGGATTTTTTTTTTTTTTTCGTCTTTTTGAGACAGGGTCTCACTATGCAGTTCAGGCTGTCCTTAAGCTCACTTTGTAGCTCAGGCTGGTCTCGAACTCACAACAATCCTCCTGCCTCAGCCTCCCGAGTGCTGGGATTACAGGCGTGCGCCACCACGCCCGGCTCAATGCAGGGATTTTTAGAACACAAATCCAATTACACGAAAAATTATACCAAGAATAAACAAATTGGATTATATCAAATTACACTGTGCATAACAAAGGAAAATAGTTTTCAACAGACTGGAGAAACAATTTACAAAATGTATTAAAGTTTTGCTAGCTACACTTTGACAGGATTTATATCCAGAATATAAAACAATTGAAAGAATTAGATTCCCCCTAAAGAAAAGACTGAATTTAAAATGACAACTGAAATATATATTTATCAAAAGAAGAGTTAGAAATGAACAATAACTATATAAAGTCATACGTTCAATAACTTCATTGAATTGAAATTTCATCCTATTTCACTAAGAATAACTGTCATCAAACACTCAAACCCAACAAATCTTGTTGAAGTTGTGGGGAAAAATAAATCCTTTACCTTGTTGTGGGAGTGTTAACAAATACAATCATTATAGAAATTTGTATGATGGTTCTTCAAAAAAGTAAAAGTTAAATTCAATGTAACACAGAAATTCCTTATCTGGTTGTCTTTCTGAAAGAGTTAAAGTCATCATGTTATAGCTATATGTGCACATCCATGAATAACAAAACCTAAATTGTGGGAGAGGATTATATACTTTTCAACAGAAGACTGGATAAAGAAAATGTGTTGTACATATAGACAATGCTGTACAACTCAGCCATAAATAATGATAAATTTGAGTTTGGTAGTAAAATTGGTGCACCTTGAGACCATAATGCTAAGTAAAAGAATTCGGATGCAAGAAGTTAATTATCCCAGTTTTTAATAGAAAAAATCAAACAGCAAAACATAAGAGATGATAGGAAATAAGGAAGTAGACTATGTAGTGATATGAAGACCCAGTGAAAAGGGTACAAGCGATAGGAAGGAACAAGTTCCAGGAGGGAAAATAATCAAGGTTTGATGTACTATTTCTCCAACATTAACATATCTATTGTGTACCACAAATATGTACTACTAATGAACAAAATGTAAAAAATAAACATATCTCCTATATTACACATAAATATTCATTTTTAAGCTGATTTGCCTATTGAAACATGAGAAATAGTTCTGCTATTATAGACCCGACCACACATTAATTCAATAAGAGTTTAATGATGACCTTTGTGATTCAGTACTGTCTTACAGACAGTGAAGGAATTGGGATATATATATATATATATATATATATATATATATATATATATGCGGAAAGTAATGATTCAGAAATCAGCATCTCTCAGTGAAAAATCAAATTTAGAAGGCTGAGGAAGACAAGTTCAGGAAATATGTTTAAAGTAGTCTGGCCCTCAGAAATGACCCATGATGGTACGACCTAGGACGTTTGTGAGAGTGAGACTACCCAGGGCCTGCCAGGCCCTCATTGGACCCAGGCCCAGATGTGAGTGAGGCCACCTTGGCCCACTGGATCATCGTTCAACACAGAGCCCAGGACCACTGTGGAACCCTGCAGCAGAACTCCACGAAAAGAGGCTAGAAGAAGACCCATCCAAGTGATTCAGGAGCAGAACATCATGTGAAAGTGGCACAGAGGATTCAACCGCAAGGGTTGCAGCAGGAAAAAGTGGAACAAAGCAACCAGATGCCAGCCACACCCTCTTGGACAAGTTTGAACTTGATAGATCTGGCTCTGGTGCTAAGGTAACAACTCTGTCTAAGCTCTACACCACAGGTCAGAAAACAGTGCTATCCAACATGAAAAAGAGAAGGAGCAAAATGCCTTCTCACTGCCTGAGCCCATCCAGAACAAATGCAGAAGACACTAACCTAGAAGAAACTGGAAATCTCACACCTGAAATCTCTGATATAATAGTGTCAGAAGTAAAGAAACGACTGCAGAAAGGAATAGAGGAAATCAGATCAGAAATATTTTCTGAAGTAAAAAGGAAATGATAACTAGAATAAAAGAAGCATGAAGTGCTTCTAAAGAAGACACATAAAAAAACATAGAGCAGAATATAAAAATAATGGAATCCTTGAACAAGCCATATAGGAAAGAAACAGAATGCATGAAGCAGATTCAAAGTGATGTGCAGGAAAGTAATCACAAGCTGGCAAAACCGTTTGAATGATAATGAAAATAGACTTTCAGATCTTAAAGACACCATAGCAGCTAGTGTAAAAGTAAGAAAAGAACCCTTAAAAACAACTAGGATGCAGGAAAAAATAATTCATCTCCTGCAAGACTATGCAAAGATGAACATTGTGAGACAAATAGGTATCAATTCGAAGGAAGGAGTCAATACAAATTATATAAAAAGAATATGGATGGAAGTAATAGCAGAAAACTTCCCAAATATGGGGCAACAATCTGACATTGAGGTAACCAAAGCATATAGAATTCTAAATAACATCATCCCAATTAAAAACACACCCAGACATATAATAATCAAGATCCCACAAATTCAGTACAGGAACAGTACACTAAAAACCTCTAAAGAAAAGAAACAGATCACTTTTAAAGGATAACCCATCAGAAAAAGTCACATTTCTATTCACAAACCATCAAGGCATGAAGAGCATACAGCAAAGTAATACAAGTCTTGCAAGAAAACAAATATCCACCCAGATGTATATCCTGAAAAGCTCTCTTTCAAGGTTTTTTTTTTTTTTTTTTTTTTTTT
>PVKA01031797.1:0-25916 GCA_004027165.1 Ctenomys sociabilis | reverse complement strand
AAAAAAAAAAAAAAAGGCTGAGGCAGGAAAATAGCAAGTTCCAGGCCAGCTGTGCAACTTAGCAAGGCCATGTTGCTAAATAAATAAATATTTAGTTTTTTGAATGGTGTGATCTTTAATTAGATCATACAGATCAATATGTTCTTTTACTAATAAATATTGTTCAATTTCATCCTCTATGTCATTTTATTTCATTAATTTTACTGATTAAGTTATAAAGCAGAAAGAGGATGAGGAGGAAGATCATTGCAATAAACATGAAAGCTTTTAAGAATTTCTTTCCTATATTTACTACATTGATATACGTGTGAAACTAGAGTGGAAGGAACACCAGCTAAAATTCTAGTCTTGGGATAGAGTCCTATATTAAACAGCTTCCTGCCTCAATTCCTAAGAGACAAGGAAACCTAAATATCCCTCAGAATTGTTTGGGAAGCCCATGAACTTTCTCTGTGAAATATGCTGTCTCCACCACTGCTAGGTTGCTTCCTCCTACTGAACACTAGTAGCAGTAGTTGAGGCGGAAGTACAGGCACATGCATCCAACTGCCATGATTCTTCAGGCAGATGTGGGGGTGAGAGAAGAAAGCAAGGAGGAGGAGGACGAGGAAGAAGAGAGCTGTGCAGAGTGACGGAGACATGCAGACACAATCCCCTCAAAACTTGTTACTATGGGGCTGGGGAGATGGCTCAGTGGAATAAGTGCTTCCCTGGCAAGCGCAAGAGCCTGAGTTCAATCCCCAGTTCTGCCAAAAAAAAAAAAAAAAAAAAAAACTTATTACTATGCAGACATTTACTAGTATGACTTGGAAAAGAATAATAATAAAGCCCAAGCTCTCTTATTCTACAGTAGTGAGTTCTATTCTCTTCATCAACACTGGTTGTTAGTAATAATGGTGAGAATTTGGTACAACTTTAAGTTAATCATCCTTTAGAAGGGCAGGGGTGTAGCTCAGTGGTAGAGTACCTCTCCATCCTTTAGACCTGGAGTAATAGAAGAATAATAGTAGAATATACCTGGAGTTAATTTGTATACATTGGAGTATGAAATATAATCTGAATATAAGATCAACAATGATGGGGGCTGGAGAGATAGATCAGCAGTCTAAAGCTCCAGCTTAGGCAAGTTTAGGTAAAGCACAAGGCAGGGACTGCAGTTTGATCCCTAGTACCACAAGCTGTGCCAGTTCCACACCCCCAGGGCAAGCTGAGCTGGCCACAAAAAAAAAAAAAAAAAAAAAAAAAAAGATCGACCATGACATTTTCTAGATAAACTTTAGCTTTAAAATATGTTAGAACCTTTGGACAAATCAGTTTAGTCCTGGCCAAAGATCCTGTCAGTGGTGACTGGGTAACCACAAAAAAGTAAAATAAAATCCATTTAAAAGTTCTGTGAACTATTTGCAGCCCCAATAAATTTGATGACTGACTACTTTGGCATTTTTTTCTATAAGATTACAGACTGCTATTCTGATTGGAAACAAAATATTTGACATGTGCTTCATGTTGCATTTAAGGACAGAATATTGCTCACAGCTGAGGGAATGCCAAAAGCTCCTCACAAACTCCTGAGTCTGCTTTCCACAGTGAGAGGTCATAAGCAAGCATACAGATGAAAAAGAAATATACAAGTGTATGCAGAGAATGTTATGCTATATATGGTTATGCCCCAAACAGGAGGAAAAGCATAAAGTATTAGCCACTAAAGCCAGGAAAAAAAGCAAATGAAATGAACCAATAATGTCTAAATGAAACAAGAACTAGAAAAAATGAAATGCAATGACTGAATCAGTAATATCTAAATTAAACAAAACTGAAAACATTTGGCAGAGAAGGTATTCCTGTCTTGTAAGTATAGGGGACCTGTAAAGTCCACAGAAGAACTCCTTTCTCTATTTCAATAGCAATTTGCATATACTCTATGGTAGCATTTTAATTCAATCTCTTGTCATTTTTTTCACTAACACCAGCTCAGACCTGAGCTTACTTAACCACCCTATCCAATACTGAGCCGTCTTTTATCTGCTACAGTACACACCCTCAAACCTAGCATGTGATGAAAAGAGCATGCCACTTAGATTTAGATTGTCAGTCAGCATCTCAGCAGGAACAGTCGGCACACACAAGAGGCAATTGAATAGTGTTCAAAGAACTGACTGTTTACAAGATGTGGGTAGATAAGGGAAACCCAGTGAGGAATGGTGGGCATCTGGAAGCCATTAGGATTTCTGAACATAGAGGCCAGGTAAGGAAGCACACAAATTGGGAAAGTAGGGAGTTACAGGCACTCTGACCATCAGAAGCTATGACCTTCAGCAAAGCAGCAAAACCATTACCAAAACCCCAGCCTGGCCAGTCCTCCAAAGTCTCCTAGCAGTGGAACCTAACAAGAAGCTCGAAATTAAAAAAACAGAAACAAGGGCCGGCGATATAGCTCAGCAGACTAAGCGCTTGCTTAGGTAAGCGCAGCACCGAGGGTTCGATCCCTGCTTCCGCTTGCCGCGCTGGCCCCACCTTCGGGTGCGCTAAGCCAGCGATGGAGTCCGGGCATGGTGGCACGCGCCTGTAATCCCAGCACTAGAGAGGCTGAAAGCAGGAGGATCGCTATGAATGTGGGCTACATAGTGAGACCCTGTGTACAAAAAAAGAAAAGAAAAACAAAAAACCTTTTTTTAATAAATAAAAGTTTAAAAAAGAAACTTGGTCCACAAAGCTATTGACAGGTTTGGTAACACAGGAAGGTTGCAAAATGGTTCTTCTAGGACAAATGGATATTATCCAGATACTTAAGTTTAAGATGTGAGTAAAGTTTTATACCTGCTCATTGCAGCATTATGATAGGATGTTGGAAAGGACTTAATTGTCCAGCAATAGGGAAATGAGTAAGACAACTATTTTACATGTTTTAATGAAGTGGTAAGATGTTTACTATGTTAAGTGAAAATGATATATAAAAGACATCCAAACTGCTGCCTCTGTAATTTTACCTTTAGTGCGTATGAAAATATGCATAGGTATCCTATGCATACCCATAGGATGTGAGATTAGAGATTATTAAATTATATGGTAAAGCTGCCAAAATAATCTGGACAAGTAGAGACTATGTAAGTAAGTCTCAAGTATAAAAAAATACAGAATATTCACTGCTCTGACCATTTCATAGAACTGGATGGGAAACTGAGACCATAATACCAACCAAAAAAGCTCTTTCAAAGACGAAACAGTGTTACTTTGGGGCCTGGAGTCCAACTCATGAGAAGAACACACAAATAAACTGCACACAAACCTGACACTTCAGTTATCATTATCACTAGAACACTGTTTTTAAAATAGAGAATATCTACAATAATGTGTGGTTCAAGATAAAGAAGTGAATTTCCAGTTGTGCTCTGGAAATTGAACAATACTGATGATCATTCACACTCTAAAATAACACCATCAATCTAAATAACAGAGCACATAAATTTTCAGGTTAGCATAATTAAAAAAAAAAAGTTATCGCCAGCTGGGTAGTACACGCCTATAATCCCAGAATTCTGGGAAACTGAGGCAGGAAAATCACAAGTAGTACACGCCTATAATCCCAGAATTCTGGGAAACTGAGGCAGGAAAATCACAAGTCTGAATCCAGGTTGGCCAATTTAGTAAGAACCTATGTGAAAATTTTAAAAACTTTATATATTATACATATATATTGTATAAATATATATATATATAATATATATATGTATGTATGTATAATTAAAAAGGGCTGAAAATGTAGCTCAGTACACTAGCTACAATAGGTTCAATCCCCAATACCAAATAAAATTACTTTCTCCTGCCATCTACTATGAGTTAATTCTGTGTGTATAATACTTATAGAAATCAATTAGTGTTTTCAATTTTTTTTTAGGACAGGGTCTACAGGCTCTCACTACACAGCTAGGACTCATAGTGATTCTCCTGTTTTCAGCCCCCTAAGTGTTGGAATTACAGGTGTGTGCCACCATGTCCAGTCTCAATCACCCTCTCAGCCAGAATTGAACCCTGGCCACTGTGCTCTACCTAAGCAGACAGTGCACTGAGCTATCTGACTGGCCTTCACTGTAATTTTAAGTCTGCTAAATACATAAAAATAAAAACAAAATCCAATTTTGAGAGACACAGGCATTAAAGACAAACTTACTGGCTCCTAGAAAGACAAAGGATATAAAAGCTTTTCATAACCCTTTTACATCAGACCCTCTAGATCTTCATCTTTCAAGCCAACAGTAGTTCCTCTACATTTGAAGTTTTAATGGACTCCTTTAGGGCTGTGGTTAACCTCTAAGCAAAGTGATCAACCCTAAACATTTTTCTCCTGAGATTCTTTACTCTGTGAATTATCTCTGCATCAGATAATATAGTAAGATTTTGAGGCTTTTAGGCCAGATCACAAACAGGAGAAACTATTTAACACTTCAAGACCCGAGTCACTGATTTCCAGCAGAATTAGGGATTACCAGGTAAAAAATGTACTCTGTAAAACTCCTAAGGCACATTAATTTTTTTCTCCTGGATATCCTCCTCTCTATAATAGACCAGGTAAGATTCAGATAATGAAAACAGGAAAATCCTCCTTCTTAGTTTTTTGAAGAGTGATAGCTCTGTGAGTAAACTGATACTCAATTTTTTTTTTTTCTTGTGGTGCGGAGGATCAAGCCCAGAGCCTTTCACTTGCAAGGCAAGAGCTCTACCACTGAGCTACATTCCCAGCCACTATAACTAGATCTCTTTTAGATACTTCTTTTAGGTACCTGCCTCCTACACAGGTACTCTACCAACTATTCATCAATGAACTATAGTTGCTTATGGTGTGGTGAAAATATCACAAGTTTGGTGTCAGCAAGAACTGAGTTCAAAATCACTTGGTCATTTATTAATTCACCTCTCAGCCAATTAGCTAATTCACTTCTTTCAGATCCTGTTTTCTCAGTTGTAAATATGGGGGTGAAATGAGCTACTCTGAAGAGCTAATGTGAAAATTAAATGAAATACACTGAATATGAAATCAATTATAATAGTCAATAATTATTCATGACCCTTGTTGTTTATTTTACAAAAGTTCCTTAGGCTCATCTCATTTATAGGAGAGAGAAAAATTATCTGGCTAAAAACAATTCTGATTCTCCAGTGCCCTACAATTTCCTCCATATACATACCCAAACTCAGCTATCTTTTTTTCTCTGGGTTAATCAGCTCAGTAACATTAGGATATTAATTTGTTCTCCTCTTAGTTTAACTTCTGCAGGATTTCTAAATTACCACAATTGTAGTCAAGATATGCCTGCAAAAACAGACAGGTGACCAGGAATCCTGCACCTGGAAGGAAGTTGATACTTAAGTTTCTAAGGAGCTTCTCTTTGGGAAAATAATACAGGGTGAAGAAGATACATCCTGTCTTCACTTTCAACAGATACTGGTTGTCCCCCATGGGCGTTAAAAGAAAAGTGAAGGGGGAAAAGCACAATTAAGTCCCAAACTGCACTAAGATTCAGGTCAACGATTAGAAACTTTTTACAGATTTAGACAGTCATAAAATGCAAAATGCAAATCTCTGAGCAAAGGCCAGACATTCCATTGTCCTTTGTTTTTATCTTGAAAAATATCCAAAAATCTAGTTGTAGACTAGCTTGTTTCAACATGCTTACTGAGATACACAGTGCACTTGTTCTTGTTTCAGTTCACATATGGTCCCATGAAGATCAACAATTGAGTCTACTCCAAAAAAGTTCTCTTTAATAGCCAGTACTAAGAGAATGTTGCCCTACCTTTGTAGTAATCTACTTTTCCTTGCTTTACAGATATCGTTGATCAACTCATGAAAACCAACCACTGGGGACTCAAGCCAACACCTACAAGGCAGTAAAGCCAAGAATGACTGGTAGGACCTGGTGAGTCTCCATGCACAGGTTTCAATAGGGCTTCTTCTTCTTCTTCAGTTTGTACATGACACACAGATAAAGGAGATTCAACAGGAATGTCAACAGTTGCTTCATCTAACCAATTTTTTTCATAACGTAAAATTAATCAAGTTGTGCTTTATGGATATTTATGAAGCCACCAGTATTATAAAATATTTAAATAAAAAAAATCACATGCCACGGCACCAGCACCACTTCAAGCCCCTTAAAGGGAATTCATGAATAAAAAAGGGTACAGTATACACAGACTCCATAGTTTCAAATAACATTTTATTGTTTTTAAATATGGCTTATGTACATTTTTTGAAAACATGAACTAAGTTATTTTAGTTTATTTAGGTACTAATAATGTACTTATTAAAGCAGAAACTCAAAGTATACAATATTTCAATAACCAGGCTGACTATAGTATGGACATCAGCTAAATAATTAGCAATTCAAACTAGGGCTCACAGAGTGTCATAACAGCTGCCTATGGAAGCAGATTTTCAGGGCTACAGTCATCAGAAGTTTAGGTTACCTGGGCCCCTCTCAAAGATGTACATAATCCAAGACTGATGTATAGTCTTTAATCCTGGAGAACACAGATGAACAGGTAAGCAGAAATCAGAAACCTGAGTTTTTGCCCTTCTGTCTGCATTACACTTCATAAACTCCAATTTCCTCAAGTACAAAATGAGAACACAGGCTTACTTTACCAAGCCCTTATGAGCATGAAGTGGATAAAATATCAGCAGAGGGTTATAATCCTTAAGCTTAAGGTCAACCTAAGAGGAAACCTGTATTCATTGCCAGGTATATGCAAGGTAAAGTAAGGAAATCCAAAGGATTCCAGTAGCCAAGATTTCTAGGGATCTAAAGTTAAAGCAGCAAGAACCCATTTTCTGTACCAATTGTTAAAGCAATTCTTGAGAAACTCTGACATCCCTTCCTAGTTTGTGCAGCAATGTAAATTTAAAGGGTCACGTATCTTTGACCTTGCATTCTGTTCCACTCCCTGGGCCTGACTACCAGGGAAGAAGTAAGTACAAGCTAGGCCCTCAGTTACACGGTTTCCTGACATAAGCTGAGGCAAAAGCCCTGAACTCAAAATCTAGAAACAAAACTCTGGTTTATACATTTTTCCAATTTTTATTCTTTATTAGTACAGGTTTGTAGTACATAGTGACCATATTCCTTGTAGGGAGTTATATACAGCAGGTCTAATTCTTTTTTTATCCCCTTTCCTTCCCTTCTTCTCCCTCCATTTCTTGGTCCCCTTCCCATTTATAAAAGATCTACCTATTTTCTAATATCTGTTATTATTTTGTTCTTTCTTAATATTTTCTCATACAAGAAAATAATGAAATATTTAAGTTTGTGTATCTGATTTATTTCACCTAACATTATGGTCTCAAGGTACATCCATTTTCCTAAAAAAGACTCAAGTTTATCCTTCTTTTTTTTTTTTAAATTTAATTTTATTTATTACAGTGTCTCGCTACACATCACGGACTCTTTTCTTGCGGGTGGGCGGGGTCAGCTCAGCCCGCCCTGGGGGAGGGGCTGGCACGGCATGTGGTGCTGGGGATCGAACCGGTTCCTGAGAGCTTGCCTAAGCTTGCCAAAGCAGGCGCTTTAGACCGCTGAGCTATCTTGCCAGCCCAAGTTTATCCTTCTTTGTGGAAGGGACTCCAATGTGTACAAATATTACATTGTCTTTATCCATTTACCTATTGATGGACATAACAGGCTGCTTCCAAGATTTACCTATTGTGAGTTGTGTTGCTATACTCTTTCAGGAAGAAGCTATGTTGAATAGAATTTCTATTGAGAACTATTCTTGATTTCTATAATAGTTGTATTAATTTATATTCCCACCAAAAGCACTTCATACTTGATTTTTTTTTTTAGATTTTGTGCGTGTGTGTGTGTGTGTGTGTGTGTGTGTGTGTGTGTGCAGAGTCACACTACACAGCCCAGACTCGTAGTGATCCTCCTGATTTCTGCCTCCCTGGTGCTGGGATTACAGATGCATGCCACCACACCCAGACTCCATCGCAGGCTCAGTGCACCCTAAGGAGGGGCTGGTGCAGCATGCAGAGCCAGGGATCAAACTCTGGCCCCTACGCTTATCATAAGCAAGTGCTTAGGGAACTGAGCTATACCCCCAGCCCTCATACTTGATTTCTTGATAGTAGACATTATTTCTGAAGTAAGATCAAATCTCAGTGTTGTTTAAATTTTTCTTTTTCTTGGCCAAAGATGAAGAGTTTTTCATATATTCATTGGCCATTTGTACTTTTTCAGAGACATTGCAATTGCCTGATTTTTGACTAGGTCTCTAATTTGGGGGGAATCTAATATTTTTTGGTCCTTTAAACTTTCTAGATAGTCTGCTGTCTCAGGAATAGCTAGCAAAAAATGTTTTCCCAATCTATAGGCTGTCTCTTCAATCTGCTGCTTGCTTCCATTGCTATGCAGAAGCTTTTTGATGTAATCTCACTTGTTGGTTCTTGATTTTACTTCTTGTGCAACTGGAGTTCAACTTAGAAATCCCTGCCTACTCTTTTGTGTTCAAAAATTTTACATATTTTATCTTTCTGCAGATTGTTTCTGTTTTAAAATTTAGATCTTTGATCCATTTTGCATAGTGAGAGATATGTGTCTAGATTTGATCTTTTGCATGCAGATGCCAGTTTTTCTAACACCATTTATTAAAGAGGTTATCTTTCCTCCAACTCTATGTTTTTGGTCGCTTTGTCAAAGATCAGATACAGTAGCTGAATATGCTAGGATTGTTTCTGCATCTTCTATTCTGTTTCAGTGAGCCACATGTCTGTTTTTATGCCAGTATCAAGTTGTTTTTATGCCAGTATCATACTGTTTTTTATTTGTTTGTTTTTTGTTTTATCACTATGTCTCTATAATACAACTTGATATCTCAGATTGTGATGTCTCCTACTTTGCTCTTGTTACCCAGAATAGCTTTTGCTATTCTAGGTCTCTTCTGGTTCCATATGACATTTAAAAATTGTTTTCTCTAGTTCTGTGAGGAATATTACTTTTATTTTGAATGAGACTGCATTAAGTTTGAATAACAGTTTTGGAAGTATGGCCATTTTTAATTGGCTCTGCCTACTGGGGGACAAGGGATTTCTTTCCCTTTTTTGTCCTCTTCAATCCCCTTTTATAAGATACTAAGTCTTCATTATAAAGGTGTTTTACTCCCTCAGTTTAATTCCTAAGTATTTTTTTTCTGGACATTAGTTTGGATGGTATTGTCTTCCTAGTTGTTTCTCAGAAAGAAAAACAATGTTTCTGCAGATATAGTTTAAAGCTATTACACATCACACATCAAACACTTCAAGCACTTATTCTACTGAGCTATCTCCCAGGCCCTCTATTTTCTTATACATAATCAAATTATTTTGCCCCTGATTCTCCAATTGCAAAATAAAGAACTATCCAAATAAAGAAATTCAAGTAACTACCATGGGTTTATGATACTGCTTATTAACTAATCTGAAAAAATTGGGAGTATTATATATGGTGTTTTTATGCAGTGATTGACCAAATCTCTTACTTGGACTACTGATATTACCTTTAGGATATTATCACTAACCTCTGTTAATGGAGGCTCAGTTTGGGTCACTACCTTGAAAGGACACACAACAACAATAAATATACTCAGCAACTGGCTATTGGATATTTCTCTAAGCTTAATACCAACTTGCTTTTTAATCATTTAATTGCTAAAAAAAAAAATGGCACTTGCTAATTCTGTTTAATTTTCCTTTTAGCTACAGATACAACTTGGACTAAGGTGTAACTATTTGGTGAGAGAAGTTGGAGATACGACAAATGGACTTCAGAATCTATGCTTCATTTGTACAGCATTAGAGTTTCTTCATAGTTCGTCAAAATAACCTGTCCTATAAGCAGAGAGGGGGCTTCTGTCATTACTTGACTTCCACTGAACAGACTACTACAGGAGAAGCAGATCACTCTATTCACTCTATTTCTACACTCTGAATCATAATCCATTCAGTCCATATGTAAGGATTGAAAAGTGACATAAACCCTTTAGAATAGAGACCCTCAGAAAACCTTTGACCTTTGGGGCTTGGGTTCACTTTCTTTCTTTAGCACACACATGTACCCAGGACTGAAAGACAGAACTAAGCACTTTCCAGAATAATGATTTCTCTTAAACTCCCATTCACAGAAGTATTTTGATGAGATATTTGATTTAGCCTAATGCAGTAGCTCTGTTCTAAGGGAGTTATAAGTAAGTAGGTGAAATTCTTAAGTAATTCATGGCTTTTCTTGCAAAACTCCCCAGTGTGATAATGATACATACTTTCCCTTAACCATTCACTCTAGGACAAGATACTCAATTCACATTTCAATGTCTTCTGAGTAAAAGCCCAGAATTTGCCTTTGTAAAGTGAATGGTAAGCCAGGGATATAGCTCGGTGGTCTAAGCACCTGCCTGGGAAATGCAAGGTCTGAGTTCAATCCCTGGTACCACCAAAAAAACCAATAAAAATAAAAAAATAAACTGAATGGCATAACTAGAAACATAGGTTTCATGGGGTTTTGTTGTTGTTTACTGTTAGGAATTGATCCCTTAGCCTTATACATATTAAGTATGTGCTCCCCCCAGCCCAAACAGATTGTTTAAGGAAAAACACCTTGCTTTAAGAGCACAGGCAGTACTATCCTCTCCCTGACAGTGACTCCAAAATCAAAAATGGGCATCTGATATGAATATACACTTCTCAGATGAAGAAATATAAATGGCACACAAATACATGAAAAAATATTCAACATCATTGGTCATTCAAGAGATGCAAACTAAAATAACACTGAAGCCAGGCGTGGTGGCGCATGCCTGTAATCCCAGCACTCGGGAGGCTGAGGCAGGAGGATTGTTGTGAGTTCGAGACCAGCCTGAGCTACAAAGTGAGCTTAAGGCCAGCCTCAACTGCATAGTAAGACTCTGTCTCAAAAAGACCAAAAAAAAAAAAAAAAAAAAAAATAACACTGAGACTCCATCCCATCCCAGGAAGAATGGTTATCATCTAGAAATCAACCACTAACAAATGCTGGTGAGGCTATAGGGAGAAAGGAGCCCTTCTCCACCGTTGACAGGAGTAAAGACTTGCACAACCACTGTGAAAATCAATGTGTCGATTTCTAAAAAAAAACTAAGATTACAGGTCCCATTCAACCAAGCCATTCCCCTTTTACATATCTTCCCAGAATGAAAAGCATCACAACACAGCAGTATATGTGCACCCATGTTTATAACAGCACAATTTGTAATAACTAAATCTTGGAAACAGGGGCCAGCTAAATAGCTCAGCAGATTGGGGTTTGATCCCTGGGCCTCCAGTGCTGGACCCCAGGGTACCCTGAGCCAGCAACTGAAACTGGGTGGGTGGTATGCGCCTGTAATTCCAGCAATTGGGAGGCTGTAAACAGGAGAATCACTATGAGTCTGATCTAGTAGTGAGACCCTTAACACCCTATAGCCCCTTCCCTAAAAATACAGACAGAAAAAGTGAATTTTCTGACCTTGTCAGATACAACAGTTACATTTTTTATTATATAGGTGTTCCTTTATCTTGGTCTTAACCATCCAGCATAAAAATGAGGTATAAAAAGTAAAGCCACATTAATATGCTGAGCTGTAAAAGGCTCAAGCCAACAACTTCTGACATTGCTAGTCCTGTGGATAACCCATTACTATTATGGCCTACTGGACTATGTTGGATTACTTTGCTGAATTCACACACCTACAATATTTGAATGGTCACAGAATACCCATTTCTGACAAAAGTAAACAAAAATGGGGGATATAAATGAAGGACCATTTTGTAGTAAAAATATATATATCTGTATATATGTATATACATATCTGTGTATATATATATATATCTGCATATATATCTATGTATATATATGTATATACATATATATCTGTGTATATATCAGTATATATATATATATATATATATATATATGTATATACAAAATAGGATAGATATACAGCTACTTTCTCTTAGTTCAACAAGATTTGTACTAATAGTGTTTAGACAAGATATCGTATCTGCATCTTGTTCTATGAATACTACCACGAAGACAATAATATGCAATGTATTAATTATTGTAACTGTCCTACTAGCCTGTTCTGAAACTGTCTCAATACTATTTTTCTCAATAAAATTAATATTAAAAAATAAATAAATAAATAAATCTTGGAAACAACATGAATGCCCATCATCTGAGTAATAGATAAAAAAAGATGTGTGTTTTTTTTCCTATAATGGAGTTCTACTCAGCCATAGAGAGTAATCCAGTTTTAATTTACTGCATTTGATCTTTAGCTAACAGCACTCTCTGTCTGTCTGTCTGTCTCTCTCTGTCCATCTGTCTCCTCCCTCCCCACAGTGAGATCAAACCCTATGCTATGCACATGCTACATAAGCACTCTGCCATTGACCTATCCTCCAGAATCCACTCCAAGTAAAAATAACATGGTGCCTTCAACAGGCAACATAACAAAAAGCAACATGTCTACCATATAGCTGAAAATACACACAGAAAATTACTATCCAAAAGGAAGAACAGGCAATATAGTCTTAAGAAAAAGAGAAAGAACTCCCATTTACTGAGCACTCCCTGTGTGCCAGTCTCTGTCCTGAGCATCTGACATACATCAATTTGTGTATGTAACTCTTATTCCCATTTCATAAGTGAAGAAACTAAAATGCAGTAAGATTAATAACTTGGCCAGGAAGACAAACCAGTAAAAGGATGAATAAGGACCTAAACTCATGTAGAGAATCCATGCTGTGAATAAATTTTTCACAAAACGAAGTATAATTATAATTGACAAAGGATGGTGCTTCTAACATCTGCCAAGGAGCATAAGGCCTCAGCTTTCCAGGCACTGTGGGCATACACTTTTGACCCAGAATAATATAGAAGGGCTGACTCAGGAGGGCAATGGTTCTTTTTACAAAAAAATAACATTACTTTAACATTTATCTAAGCTAAAAAATCTGTAAGAATAAATTTTAGTGAAGCCACGGTCAACACTGGGGCAGTGGCAGTGCTGGAGATTAAGCCAGCACTGAACTACATCCCCAAAGCTTTTTTATTTTTTATTTTGAGACAGGATCTCACCAAGTATCCTAGGTTGGGCTCAAACTTGTGCTTCTCCTGCCTCAACCTCCCAGAGTTGTAATCCCAGTGAACACCTAGGATTACAGGTGTTCACTACTACTCCTGACTTCAGCATAATTTATCTACAGAAGTAATTGATTTTTTAGAATATCTAAACTAAAGTCATGAATACCTACTGCAGATAAGTTTGACATAATGAGCTTCTAAAGCATCTTTGGAATAGGAAGTTTTCTATGATAATAAGCATTTTCTTCTCTTTTTATGTATTTGGTACAGGGTCTCACTATGCAACTATAATTCATAGTGATCCTCCTGTTTTCAGCCTCCTCTGTCCTGTGGTTACAGGTGTGCAGCACCACACCTAGGTCTAGGTGGTCAGCTCAGTTTTTGTTTCTGAGACAGGGTTTCACTTTGTAATGAAGACTGGACTTGAACTTGCAGCAATCTTCCTGCCTCAGCCTCCCTAGTGCTGGGATCAGAGGCATGCATCACCATGCCTGGCATGTATTTTTTTGTTTTTGTTACACAGGCTCTTGCTTCATAGTTCAAATTGACCCTAAATTCACTATGTAACCCAAAATGTCCCCAAATTCTCAGAAATCTTCTAAGCATCCTAAGTGCTGAAACTACAGGCATGTGCCACCACACCAAATTCCACTTTTAGACATGTACACCTTTTTCTTGTCATTATTTCTTAAACAATATAATAATCATTTACATAGAATTTACATTGTACTAGGTAATATACATAACTAGAAGTGATTTAAAGTCATTTCATCAGAGGATATGTGTAGGTTATATGCAAATATGACATATTTGTCTCTAAGAAAAAAAGCACCCTTGAATTTTGGTATTCACTGGGCTCCTGAAACAAATCTCTTGTGGACAGCAAAGGACAACTGTACCAAGTTTCACTTAGTGAAAAGAAGTACAATAAGGCTTTTTTTATATTTAATATAAAGACTTTTATTTAATGTTCACAAGAGCCCTACACAGGCAATATTACTACTGTCTCCATTTTACAAGAAACTAAGACTAGGGAAAAATAATTTAAGGTCGCATAACCAGGACATAAGTTCATTTTTGTCTGACCTAAAAGCCTGTGGTAGAAATAATATATTCCTAGTAACTAAGGGTGATTACCTGATGCCCTCTCTTTAAGAGACAAAGCACAGTGAGTGCTGCTCATTCCACCAAGTTCCACTTCTCCAATTCTTGGACAGAAATATGGACATACCAGATGGCTCAGGCAGACTGGCCTGCCGAGAAGATGTCTCAGTGGAATACGCGTTTCCCTAGCAAGTGCAAGGGCCTAAGTTCAACCCCTGGTTCAGCCAAAAAAAAAAAAAAAAAAAGGAAGAAGAAGACTGTGCTGGCCAAAGACTAACAGAAACCTAGAGCTCTTTTGCTCTTTAGAATACAAGCAGGTACACTCTAACATAAACGAAAATTTGTGAAGATAATCTAACCAGAAAAACATCCCAAAGACAGACCAGTATATTTACCTTTCAGAACATGTGTTAGTACAAAGTTCATCATACTTCTGAAAGAATGAAGTGCTTCAAGACTGAACTCAAACATGAAAAGCTCCAAAGGAGAAGTAACAGTGCCTATTTTGTTTTCCTCTAAAATGTTTTTTGTGTTTAGCTAAAATATCCAGTGCTGTGTATTGTTACATTTTGATAGATACTAAATGATGGAACTAGGTCAGGTAGGAAAAATCTCTGAGATATTTACTGAGATAATAGGAAAAGTACTTTAATACTGGGTACTCCATTATTAAGTAACAGATTTTGTTAGAAATTTCAATCCAGACTTAAGATGTTTTCATCTTAATCCATACTTAGGCAATGTTTTCATAGATAAAATTGTGTTCTATTACAACCAAATGCTGTTTTCTCTCTTAGCCCTCTTTCCCTACCTACCTACACACACACACACACACACACACACAATCCAGACTTAAGATGTTTTCATAGATAAAATTGTGTTCTATTACAACCAAATGCTGTTTTCTCTCTTAGCCCTCTTTCCCTACCTACACACACACACACACACACACACACACACCCTTACACCCCTGTGAACCAGCTGTGCCTCTCTGGAAATGGTTCACTCCTCTGAGCATTAGTAATACTAACCTCACCTGGAACTCCTTGCTCTTCCCTTTTCATCTCCTGAAACCCTCTGCCCGACCTTTGGGTAGTATGGGCGTAGACTCGGTGGCTTCTTGTGTTTGTAACCTTCAGGGCTGAGGTTGCAGCTCACTGTAGAGCACCTGCTTAGCATTTCCATGGACCCAGGTGGGATTTTCAGACGGACACACGGACACACACACACACACTTCGAAACTACGTACATAACTGTTCAATGTAAATAATTGATTAAACCCAATCAACTCTGTAGAATAAACCACTATACATATTGCAAAACCAACACAAAAACTGAAACGCACATTCGCAATTACACTGAATAACTAGATGCTCCCCAGGTTTGTCACTGACAGCACTGGGGTCAAACCACTTATCCTTCAATCTCAGTTTCTCCATTCATAAAATAAGCGGCGCCCGTCCCTGTAACTTCCTCTCTCATTGGGATCTCACGGGGATCGTGCAGGTACAACTCCCGTAAGACTAGAAATCTTTTATCATAAAGGCACTATTTCCCAAGATATGACACACCACGAAGTCGTCTCCAGAAACCTCATCGCGGGCAGCGCCCCCACTACCCTCCGCTTCTTCCCCTAGCAGGGCGCACCAGGTCTTCGCCAGGCAAACTACGCGCGGCGCCGTGGGCGCAAGTTCCCGGGCTGGGGCCCCGCCCGAGCCAGGGCGCGCGCGGAACGTGGGCGCCGCAGCGGACCCCGTTACTACACTGCTGCGGGGCAAGCCCGTCCAGCGCGCCCCCTGTTCCGCGCGGGTCGGGCGAGGAGGGCGGCGGAGGGGGCGGGGAGGCTGACGGGGAGCTCACCTGGCTTCGCCGGCGGGCGCGCGGGGCGGGTGCGGGACGAACACGCCACAGTCCGACGGCGCGGGCTGCTGCTTCTTTTTGGAGCGCCAGATGTGGAAAGAGCTGTGCTTCTTGGGGCCTTTGGACGGGCTGGCCTCCCTGGGGTCGCCTTGCGAGGGTGGCGACAGGGGCATCTTCTTGTCCGCCTCGCCGCCGACTTCGCGAACTCCGCCTCACCGCCGCTGCGACTCTGAGGAGGAAGCTCCAGCGAGCCCGCCCGCGCCCGCCTTTCACGGAGTGAGGCCCGACCCCGCCCCCTCAATGCCGGGGCGGGCAAGGGCAGACGGTTACCGGACGAGGCTGGAGCCGGATGGCCACGGCACAGCGGCCGGAGGTGTCCGCACCAGTGCGACGGCACGGCCTGCGACACGGAGCCCGCCGCCCGGGGCGCGAGTCCAGGTGAAAAGCATGTGGCGGCCTCAGGTGGGGCCCACGCGCCCCTGGCCCGCGCCCGCGCGACAGCGACACCTGCCGGGCGCCCTGGGAGCCGAGCCTGCTCGCCCTGAGCCGGGGCAGAGGGCGCCTGGGATGCCCTGAGTCCCCCCTTCTACTTTGGGTGGTGTGGGCAATGTCGTGGACTCAGAGGCTTCTTGTGTAGTATTTTCCTTTCTCCTCCAGAGTCTGACTAATTTGTACGCACGTCTCATAAAGCACAAAAGGATATGAAATAGAAGCAGTAGCTGTGTTCCCCTATTTCCAGAAACTCACGCAGCAGATCCCTCAGTGAATTACATGTCAGACCCACAAGGTATTGTCACCTGATTTATTGTTACTCTTCTTTTTTTAACTTTGCAATTGTGATTAAATAGCAAAGACGACTACGATTTAAGCATAAAAATATAAGAACAATTAGTCTGGGCATCATTAGAGTATAAAGAGCTCAAGAGCCACTGCTTTCAAAATTCAAAGCAGGACAAGACCCTCTGCATTGTGATGAGGTCTTTCTTTTCCACTTTGAAGAGTCAGCTCATCTTTGGTTCACTCATTCTCTCACTTATTCGTTCATAGGACATTCGTTTTTGTTTATTTGTTATTTGTTTTTGTCAAAGTGTAACCCACATATGGTAAAATATATAAATTATAAGTATATAGTAATTCGGATTTTTCCTTTTTTTTTTTTTTTTTTTTTTGGTCATAAGTATAAGACAAGGACAGTTGTCATTGTCCTTCGTCTGTATGTGGCTTTTAAATATACATTATAAAAACATAAAGTGTCTCCAAGACTTCAAAAATCTCTCTCCTATCTACCTCCAGTACACTTCCTTTCCCTTCTGTAAAAGTTAACCAATATTCCAGTTGCACCAGAGATTAACTTATCTTTTCTGGAACTTTAAATGAGATTGCAATATATATTTGTTTGTGCCTGGCTTCTTTTGCTGCCCACAGTATTAGTCCGTGAAATATCGTCCTAGTACTGCAAAAACAGTGTATCTTTTTTTTTTTTTCAGCATTGAACCTCTGGCCTTAGATATGCTACTTATACCATGGCACCACTTTCCCTGGCCTTTGCTTTTAAGACACTCTCACTCTATGTAGCACTGGCTGTATTTAGTTCTCCTACCAGAGCTTCCCTAATGCCAGGATTACAGGCATGCACCAGCACAGCTGATTATCTATTTTCCTTTCTTAAATATTATATTGAGACAAAGTCTTGCTAAGTTGCCCAGGCTGGCCTGGAACTTATGATTTTCCTGCCTTAGCCTTTCAAATAGTTGGTATCACAGGCATGTGCTACCATATCCAGCATTTCTTCATTTTTAAAAACAATTATTCTAGAATTATTCTCTTCTATCTGAAATTAATTTATGTTCTAGTGTTGACTGACATTTAGATGGTTTCCATATTGGGTCTACTATAAGTAAAGCTACATGACTCTTAGACACGGTTATCAATGTCCATCCAGTGTTTAGTCTGTGAGTAGATGGATAACAGGTCCCGCCTGAGGCACATTTTGCCAACAAGTTTTCCACAATGACCCTGTAGCATTTTCTACTCCTTCAGCAATGTTTGGAGTTTCTAATCTTGATCAAGACTTCATATTCTCAGTCCTTTTCATTTTGGCCATTAGGATGAAGATGGGGTGGTTTCCCATTTTAATTTTAATTTAAATTTGTTTAGGAAACATTTATTGAATTCTTTGTACACTAATCATCTGTCTCATCACTTCCTGCCTTGGGAGAGGAGCCCTGAAAGACATACAGATAACATATGTCAAAAAGTAGAAGAATCAGTCATAATGAATGTTTGGAAAAATTCCTTATTCAGCCTAGCATTTTGGAAAGGGAGTGGCCAGTAAAGAATTATTACAAAGGTAGCCCTTGAGTTGGACCTTAAAGAGCAAAAGAAATAGGATGAAGGGAGTTAGAGAAGGAAAGAAGAGGGGGGAAAAAGAAATAGAGAGGAAAAGGAGAAGAAAAATCCTACACACACTCAAATATTTTCATGTTCAGGAATCCATTCTTTGATTCTTGTCTCTCCCAAGCCAAGTTCCTCACTTTACCCTTCTTTGTGCCACTAGTAAATTAAGAATGTTTCTGTCTTCATACTTTTCACATTTCATTGACATTGTATGTTTACATGTTTCTCTCGTTAGCCTTAAAAAAACTTAAAAACACTTCTAATTTATATGTATGTTTTTCAGACATAAATATCCAATAACTAAAATAATTAACTCACTGATGGTGCACTAACTCAGCTGGACATTGTTTCTGTCACTGACCTTCTAGACTATACAGTTCATAAAACTCAACATCACATGTTTCTTTCCCATTATTCTCCCTAGTGTCTAACACTGTGCATAGAATGAAGTAGGTACTTAACATATATTTGTAATAAATATATTCAAGTAATTAGGGACACAGTCCCTGAGATTAACAAAATGGAGGAGTCACACATTCAAGCCAACATATATAATAAAATTTTGTAAGTGTTCTAACCAATATATTTCAATCATTGTTTCTCAGTCAGTGCAAAAACAAATCTTGCTGGATATGGTGGCATATGTCTGTAATCCTAACTTCTTGGGAGACTGAAGCAATAATTGAAATTTCAAGTCTAGCCTAAGCAACTACAATTAAAAACAAAAGGGCAGGATGTTGCTCAGTGGCAGAATACTTCCTTAACACACATGAGGTCTTGGGTTCAATCCCCAAACAAAAAAGAAAGATTCATTCAAACTTGTATAAGCAGTTAATTAATCATGGGATATTAAACAGCTCATAAATTATCTGAGAGAACCAATGAACCAAATTATGAAGAACCAAACATTCTCAGCCACCCTAGAAAGGTGATCTAGGAAATATCACTGTCATCAACCTTCAGCGCTAAGGGGTATCTACTATCAGCTCTGCTATTGGCCACCCTGAGAATCAAAGGCCTATTCCATCCCAGTCTTGGTAAATTAGTCTCCGCCTCACTCCACTTACACAAATATTGCTCACTTGTGAGAAGAAACATTCTATCCAAGTACATATGATTGCAAGAACCATGGTTATTTGACTGTTTCCTAGATATAAGGAAATTTTTTCTTTTATTTTCTGGGTTCTACCTCAGAGAAATGGAATTCATGAAACTAAAATTTGCCATCATAGCATAGGTATTCAAAAGAAATTAAGTGACCCAAAGTGTGAACAATAGCTACAGCTAAAGGAAAAGCTAAAGGGCTCTAGGAAACCAGAAGTGACTAACTCTATCTCAATGCCTTAGGGAAGTCGTCAACAGGTTGCTGACATATTCATGAGCTGTAGCTGATGATTAAGAATTTACCAAGAAGAGAGCAGACCATTTAGGAAGAGTAAACAACATGGATCAAGGCCCAAGATTGTGAAAGGGCCCTTGTTGTGGTAGGGTGTAATCAGAGTTCAGTGAAATGGACAAAAGGGGGCCCAGGGTGGGGCAGAGTGGCAGGAGATGACCTTGAATATATCAGGTGGAGCCAGTTTGCTGAACACTTGGTAAGAAATTTGGACTCAACTCAGTAGGCATAGTGCCTACTGCAGTTTGGATTTTAAGTGTGTCCCAAAGGCCCCCACAGCAAGGGCTTGATCTTTTGGGAATGGTGAAATTTCTAGGGGCTGTGCTTCTGAAAAAAAACCAGAGGGACTCTGGCTCCTTCTCTTGCTGTTGCTTTCTGGCCATAAATGGTTTTGCTCTGACATGTGCCCCTGCCATGGTGTGCTGCCTTGCCAAAAGCCCCAAAGCAAAGTGGTCAACTGATCATAAACTGAAACATCCCAAACTGTGAAACAACAGACCCTTCAACATGGGACCCAGGTTACATTTTAAAGTACAGAGTGACAAGGACAAACTTGAGTTTTATAAAGAGTATCCAGGAGAGGGTAACTCTTTCCTGTTTCCTGCTGTGTGGAGGCAACTCATGCATCTGGGAGACTCCAAAGTTAGGACTTTTCTTTGCACACCTGAGGCCAGACCCCAGCGGCTCTGCAGCTGTCATCATGCCACAAAATGAATACATTGAATTACATTGTAAAAGCTTGGATTGCCAAGAGAAAGAAGGAAAGTCAAGAGACTCATGAACGTTCAAAGAAGGCAAAAAAGAATGATTGGCCTGAAGGCTAAGCTCTACCACAAACAGTGCCATGCAGAGAAAATACAAATAAAGGCTATCAAGATGCATGAAAAGAGAAACACCAAACAAAAGAACGATGAAAAGACTCCACAAGGAGCAGTGCCTGCCTATCTGCTGGACAGAGAGGGATAGTCTTGTGCAAAGGTACTTTCCAACATGATTAAACAAAAAGGGAAAAAAAGGTGGAAAACGGGAAGTTCCTCTGCCCAAAGTTAGTGCCCAAGGAGAAAAAGAAGTATTAAAAGTCATTTGAATGAGAAAGAGAAAAAAAAAAGGCATGGAAGAGGATGGTTACTAAGTCTGCTTTGTTGGAAATGGCTTTACAAGAAAATCACCTAAATATGAAAGATTCATTAGACCAGTGGGCTTACACTTTAAGAAGGCCCATGTAACACATCTTGAACTGAAAGCCACCTATTGTCTGACAATACTTAGGGTGAAAAAGAATCTTTCATCACCACTGTATACAACTTTGGTGTTATTACCAAAGGAATAGTGATTGAGGTGACCATGAGCAAGTTGGGCCTTGCGACACAAGGAGGCAAGGTTATTTGGGGTAAATATGCCCAGGTAACCAACAATCCTGAAAATGACGGATGCATCAATGCAGTGTTACTAGTTTCACAGATGTTTCATAAAATAGAATCTTACAGTTACTGAAGACTATAGACCAATCAGGCAAACAATAACTTGAATATTGCTGAACAACTCTCATGACTACATTCATCAAGAAAACTATTTATTAAATTGTAAAAACATTAAAATGGAAAAAAAAAAAAAAAAAAAGAGTATCCAGGATGGAGTGAAGCGGGAAGGAAAAGAAAGGTAACTATTTGAGGAAGTCCAGTTTAGAGGTTGCTGCAAGGGGTCAGATGACAGGTGATAAGACCCCATATTGAGAGAACAGAGTGGGAACTGAAGAGTGAGTAATGGATATGAAATACATCTAGGAGATGGAATCACCAAGGGCTGGTAATAAATGGAGGAGAAGCAGTCAAGTATCACTGTGAAGCTAGTTATGGTAGTACATACCTATAATCCCAGCATTTAGGAGACTGAGGCAGGAGGATTGCAAGTTAAGGCCACATTGGGCTACATTGTAAGGTCAAGGCTGGCTAAGATTCTATCTCAAAAAAAGAATGATTATGATTATCAGATTAGGTTTCCTACTCAGGTAAATGGATGGAAAGGAAGCCATTCACTAAAAATAGGAGTGCAGGGCCGGGAAGATGGCTCAATGGAATAAGCGCTTCCCTGGCAAGTGCAAGAGCCTGAGTTCAACCCTTGGTTCTGAAAAAAAAAGAGTTGAAGGCAAAATTGGTAAATATGTCTAAGAATTCTATGAAAAATATGGCTGTGGAGATCATGAGTCAGATAGATAGATAGATAGATAGATAGATAGATAGATAGATAGATAGATAGATAGATAGATAGATAGATAAGATGATAGATAGATAGATAGATAGATAGATAGATAGATAGATAGATAGATAGATAGATAGATAGATAGATAGATAGATTTGGACATTTTCATTGAATAGGAAGGCTTTAACCCCATAATACTGGATAAGATCACTCAAGACAAGTATATAGAATGAGCATAAAAGGCACAAAGAACTGGGCATGGTGACACATGCCTTTAATCCTACAACTGAGAGAGGCTGAGGTGAGAGGATCACAAGTTTGAGTCCAACCTGAGCAACCTGTCTCAAAATAAAGAAAAAAAAAAAAAAAGACTGAGATGTATCATAGTGCAAATGTCTTAGGCTCAACCCCCAGTACTTCCTCTTCCCCCTAAAACAGAAGCAAAAAGATAAAATCCTCAAATAATACATGCTAATGTTATAAGTGACTCTCAAGTAAGGGAGAATTGAGAGACAACAGAGGCCAGACAGAGCAGTTGGTGAGGTAGAAAAATACATAGAGCAGAGTACAATCTTTGGATCAAAGTAGTATAATTTAATCTTCAAGATTTTACTCAGGCTTGGTTTTTTAAAAAATCTTTCAATGGGGGCTGGGGAGATGGCTCAGTAGAATAAGCACTTGCCTGGCAAGTGCAAGGGCCTGAGTTCAATCCCTGGTTCCACCAAATAAATAAATAAATCTTTCAATGTATATACTTTCCATTTCTTTTTCTCTATCAAACAATCTGAGGTCCATTTCAGACCTCTTAGCCTCCAAAAGGCCAACCCTGTCGAAACTACACTGATTTTTTTATTTTTCTACTCTTCTATTATAAGTTTTACCCGAATCTAAGCTGATATTGTGATAATTTTAAAATGGCTTTCGGTGAAGTACTGAAATGCTGTGAGCTTCTTCTCAGGGCATCCCTTCCCAGACTCTTGTCCTGAATGAAGAATTAGACAGGAAATGAAATAGTGGGGTTTTACATTTATTAAAAGTATTAAAGGTAAAAGAAGTGCTCTGTAGAGTGCACTTCTTTTCTTACCTTTGTAAGAAAAGTAAGTTCTATGTGCCTTTTATGCTCATTCTATACACTTTTCTTGAGTGATCTTATCCAGTATTATGGGGTTAAATCCTTCCTATTCAATGAAAATGTCCAAATCTATCTATCTATCTATCTATCTATCTATCTATCTATCTATCTATCTATCTGACTCATGATCTCCACAGCCATATTTTTCACAGAATTCTTAGAAATTAAAGTAGGTAAGGAAATGTGCTTTGCATGCAGAGTGGCCCACTGAGAAAGAAAGAAGACAGTAGTCACAAGGCCAATGGCTGCCATCTTTTATATCCCCATCCAACATCAGATCTAGGCTGTCTTGCAAAACCCATATTGATCTTGTGCCAGAAAAAATTAAAGATAGCATTCTTTGGTTGACCCCAGGTTCAGGGATTAGACACTATTCTGTGCATGTCTTGAATACCTGTGATTAACAAACAGGTCACACTCACTTGCCTGTCCACTTCATCATGCCCTAATCTCCTGCCTCATGCCTGCAATTCTATGATCTTCCCACAAAGAAGCAAAACTATTTTCTCACTTCTAAAATCTGGGTTGGTCTTGAAATTGACAAATAAGAGACTTGGCAAATAAGAGATCAACAAATGTAATGCAGTAGAACTTGAAATGTGTCTGCACATTGGGGCTTACTTTTTCACTTCTCTTTCAATGTTACCATGTGCCTTCATTAGTCTGCCAAAAACATTGCCAGTTCACCCTCGTTGTCACCAACCAACCATTAGAAATAGAATGAAGCTATTTGGGACAAGCCAGCCCCTTGCCAAGTCACAAATTGATCCAGACATATGAAAGAGTCTATTAGAGATCAGCTGAGGCTGTCCCAGACCAGTATTATCCAATAGAATTATGAGCTAGAGAGATATTTAAATAAACTAGACTTTATTTAAAAATATTTGTTAGAAATAATGAATGAGGGACCAGGGACATAGCTCATCGTGACAAGCATAAGGTCCGGGGGTGGGGGGGGGGGGGGGGGGGGGGGGGGGGGGGGGGGGGGGGGGGGAGAAGGAGGAGGAAGAGGAGGGGAAGGAAGGATGCAGGGAAGGAGAGAGAAACAGATGAAAATAAAGAAAAAGAAAAGCAATGAATGAGCTGGTAAGTTTAAGAGAGGAAGATTGGAAGTTTGAGCTCAACCTGTGAAATCTGGTGATTTAGTGAAACATTGTGACAAGAAAAAACAAAAACCAAAAAATAAACCAAAACCAAAACACCAGAGCTGGGCACACAGCTCAGTGCAAAGGCCCTAAATTTAATCCTAAATAGTTAACAAACAAAGAAAAAAAATCAACATTAACACAATACTGTTAACTAATATAAATCCTGTATTCAAATACCCCCAATTGATTATCCATAGACCATGTGCTTTGAGCCTTGAACTTTCAGATGGGAGTTATTTACCTTCAAGATTACAGTATATCTTTCATCTTTTTCTTCTCTCCTTTCTTTCTTCTTATTTATCTATCTATAAGTACTGGGGGTTGAACCCAAGGGCCTTTGTCCTGAATTACATAGCAAAGCCCTAATAATCTTTTATTTTGAGACAGGATCTTACTAAGTTGCCCAGGCTGGACTCAAACTTGTGATCCTCCTGTCCCACCTCCCAGAGTGCTAGGATTACAAGCATAAACCACCATACCTGTTCATTTCCACTTTCTCATCTGATCAACAAAATTAAATTCTTGCTTTTTCTCATCTCAGCCATTCTTTTGTGTGTTTCCAACTCAAGTGTTCATCTGTATTTATTTTTGTTACCTTTATACTTATTTGTGTAATCCTTGAATTTAAAAAATCTCCCTTCACAGTTGATGAAGTCACAGATTGTTCTTCTCTTGACTAAATATATATTCACAGCCTGGCAAATGCTTGGCACATAATATTCAATAAATTCTTGTAGAATGAATAAAGTATTTAAGTTGGGGGACTGCTTGCATTTCCTCTCTATCTCCCTGCATCTTATAAAATTAGACCCTTGATAGGAGTGTAATAAACCCTATTCACTAAAGGGCTACCTAGCACTGTAGCTGAAAGTAGGCATTCGCTGTTCCTTTTACACTTTCAACATCAAGAGAACAGAAGCTCAGCGTATGGAATATAGGAATCAATCTTTAATTCACAGCAGCAAAATGTTGAATTTTAAAATTTTTATGTATGTATGTATATATGTATATATTTGAATACTGAGATTGAACCCAGAGCCTTCACACTGAGCTATAGCACATTTATATATTTACTTACTTGTTTTTTTTTTGTTGTTGTTGTTGTTGGTTTGTTTTTAAATAAGTTGCCCAGGCTGGGTTCTAACTTGCAATTAGCCTGCCTGGGTAGAATGAGACTAGGGCATGGCAACATGGTTGGCATGGTCAGACATGATCTACTAATTGAAAAGACTAAACTTTTAAAAAATCTTTTATTTATTTACTTGCTATGCAGCTCAGACTTACAGTGATCCCCCATCTCAGCCTCTCCAGTGCTGGAATTACAGGCATGAGACCACTCCTGGTCTCAGTGGCCAATGGTGCATGCCAGGGGTTCCTGGGCCTGCATGGCATGTAGTACTGGGGTCAAAGCTAGGTCTTTGTGCTTCCCAGGCAGATGCTTAGATCACCAAGTTGTCACCCCAGACTGAGGAGACTTATTAACACAGATGCATTACAGCAGAACCTGAGCCTGACACGGGATCAAACCCAGCCCTGCAGCCAGTGCCAATCTT
>PVKA01031796.1:0-25920 GCA_004027165.1 Ctenomys sociabilis | reverse complement strand
TGGTTTCTGCTCTCCTTGAGCTCACATTTTAATACAGAGGACAAATATTGAATCAACAATTCCAAATCAAACGTAATACAGAAGAGAATTCCTACATGATAACAAAGAGAATAAAAAATATGATGGAATGAGGATAGTGCTAACTTGAAGATTTAGCTTAACAGCATGTTATGTTGACATTGGTTCAAGTGCAGGGGTTTCCTCAAAAAGGAGGATAAATGTTTCAGTCATATGTCATAGCATGAGTAAAAGTCTTGTGGTAAGAAAGGCTTTCATACTTTGGGAATTGATAGATATCCGTCAGGTCCAAAGTAGACATTTGAAAAATTCTGCATTTGTTACAGAAGTTGTTAGTTAAATGACAATGGAGTGCCCATCTTTGACAGGTGTAGACAAAGGAAGGGGTATAGAAAGGAAGAATCATGATGTGTGTGTATGGACAGTACAGTTGGGATAGATTACGCTGTGCTTCTACATAATTCTATGAGAGGCAAGATTTGCACTAATGGTGGTTGGACAGGATATTATGTCAGTTTCTAGTACTATGGGACAACCACTAGGAAAATATCAAGGTAGAAAGTATTAATTATTGAGTCTTTGATGTAATTCAGGTATAAAAAATAAGATACGCAAAGAGCTACACTCTCTTATTTACTGATAAGAGACATATGGTATAATAATGAATGTAAGTATAATATCATGTATGCACCTTCTATGATACCAAAACATTATGAAAACAGTTTGCAATGCATTAATTTATCAAATCTGTCTTGTCAAGGTATCTTAAAGCTATCTCATTGATATTTGTACTTCAATAAAACAAAAATTAAAAAAAATAAAAAATAAATAAAAAGTTGTTGAGCTCAGACTTTGTAAACTAAGGCTTAAAAAGTAAAAATCAAATATAAATAGGAAATGTATACTAGTCTAAAGTTATGTAAACCTCAGTGGGCACAGTGGGTGCGCACTTATAATCCCAGCACTGGGGAGGATTAGGCAAGAGGATTGCTGAGAGCTCCAGGCCAATCTAGGCTAGCTACATAATGAGTTCAATGTCAGCCTGAACTACAGAGCAATCTTCTGTCTCCAAAACAAGCAGTCAAATAAAAATATAAATGAAATCCTTATAGAGGGCAGAACCAGTTTCCTATGACTTCAAAGAAGACTGCAAGGAAGAACACCAAGCAAACACCACTCAACAGGCTAGTGTGAAAGCAGTGAGGCATGCCCTTTAATACTTGGGTGCAGGTACACGGGGTGATTAGGTCATCTGTAGGGAACAAACAAAAGTGGGCCTTTTTTACAGGGTTTGAAAGGAGGATTAGGCAAGATCTTAGTAAACATCAGTGGTCAAAGTTCTGTGGATATTGCATGCCTCAGGGGGCAAAGTCCTTGAGGTATTCAGTGTGAATGCTTGGGACTCTGTAGATGTCCTGGTGCTTGCAAGAGTCTGTGTTCCATCTTACCTCTTATAAGGCATCCTGTGTTAGTTGAGAGTGTCCCACCTGCTGAACTCTGTTCTCTACTAGCAGACAGAGTGAGTACTGGGAGAGTCATGTCTCAATTGAGCCTTGTATTCCTGTCTTTTTATTACAATCAAAAAGGAAAAAGAAGAAGGTAAAGAGAGATAGGTACAATTTTTACTACTGCTTCCCAAGTGATACACGGGCTGAGTGGATAACTAGTAGGAAGGAAAATCTAGGGGAACATCTACATGTAGGAAGTAAAGGGGGTGGGGGATAGCAACAGCTGATGGAGTCTTGTGAGAAATGAGACAGGAGTCTGAAAAGAAGAAAGATGATACAGACCGGAGGTCCTGCTGTGGGGAGAATCCATGAGACCCAGACACAGATGTTAGTCCAAGAGTCATCCATATGCTACCTAATCTCAGAGGCCCTTTCAGTAAGCCTCTTAGCAGCGTCTTGTACTACGCCCAACTGAGTTGGGTAAAAACTACATTCTTCTCCTTGGAAGATATATAGGCCACCTTTCATAGTTACTAATTGGAGTGTCACTAATGCCACTCTTAGTGGTTATCTCTTTAAAATTTTGAACTAGGTTCTGAGACAAAAGCAGTAATAAGAGAAAGGAGCTGTTGTCAGGCCAGCTAATCCTGTTCCCACTGTAGCAGCAGTGATTCCTAGACCAACAAACAGAGAGATTAATTGGTCCTGTCAAACCTGGGCCTTTACTGTGACAGACAGGCTGTGGCTCTCTGTGGCTATGTCAATATTTGAGGTAAGAGGTGCCAGTGTACAGGGCCCAGTACACTTGGTGGGAAGGCACAGATAGAAGAAGACACCTTGACTGAGTAGACAAAATTGTTTATGAATGGAAAAAATTTTTTTCTGTTTTTGTTAGTCAAATATTTAATGTGCCCAACCAAGTGGTATCCATAAGTGGTTGTAAAGACCCTTTGGTTTGAGGAATATGAGGAACAGTTGCACTTTGCTAAATAGCTGGTAATAGAGAGGTTTTTCCTCTCTATTACCAGCTATTTGGAAGAATGATTGAAAGTACACATGAGCAAGAAGCCAGAGAGGATAAGAGTCTGAGTGCAGGTGTGCCATGGGTGTCCACCTGAGCATGCAAAGTGACATCACTGTGAAATCAGAGTGTTTGTTAAGCAGTGGAGCTCTGAGAAATCTGGGGAGGGGCTGAGAAGTGAATGGGTTGGCTGAATAAGAAGTTTTTGGTTACCTGGTAATTAACATGACCAGTACAGTCTAAGAAGATTAATGTAAAATTACAGCATGAGGGGGGAAGTATCTGAGTAGTGACCCAAGACACATTGTGCTGGATGCAAAGGGAAGCTTAGACAGTTAGGTCAGAGTCCTGTTGTTGGGCCATCTCCAGGCTCAGTTGAGTCTTTGTAAGATATAAGACCTGTCAAGTAAGTTTGTAAAAGCTGGGCTGAATTACCCCTTTGAACAGCATTAGTGAGGGGAAAACCTCCAGGAGGAAAAGAGGATCACATCTCCAGGAGGCCAGTATGTTTCCATGGAGACCCCCTTGAATGTAGCCATGGTGATATCTGTGCTAGCTTACACCTGTGGCAGAATGGGTACAATCTCAGAAATGGCAGCAGATGCAAGGACACAGAGTCAGCAGTCCTTAGCCAGAGAGTGTTAAACCACTTGAGTAAGGAGTGAGTAAGCTGTACTGTCCTGTATAGCCAGTTGGACATTGGCAGAGAGACTCAAGGCAAGCCTGTGTAGGGCAGGTGGAATGATTGTGCTGGGTAATGATCTGTGTAGCAAGTGATTCCATCCTGGTGGCAAGAAGTGAGCCATCTACAGTACCAACAGAATGGAAAGGAGAAGCCACAAACAGAGGATAGCAAAAACAGAGAATGAATGATCAGAAAAAAGTGGAAGAAAAACTGTTGACCTAATTGACAACAAATTGGAGAAGTTTAAAAAGGCATGGAGACCTTGGCCATCAATATCTACAATAGAGGCTGAAGTCCAGAAGAGTCGTCCTTGGGAAAGGGCAGGTGGGATGAGTCTTCCCAGTATTGATCACAATGATATGGGCTCACCCTGCACCGTAAGGTTTACCTGAGTTCAGTGTCTGAGACTATGCAGGGGGCCAGAAAATCTTTTGGGGAGCATCAGTTCTCCACTGCCAATCCAAGGAGCTCTGGGCAAGTGCTGTCTGGGGAGACTCTGAGAGCTGGCCCCAGGAGCAAACTCCAGCACCTGAAAGTCCAAATTCCAGGGAGGACCACCACAGTTGGGGCATGACTTTGAAGGAACCCCAGGACGTGGGCATTCCTCAGCCCAAGGATGAGGCTGCTGGCATTTACAGCATAACTCCAGAGGTATAACTGCTCAGGAGCCCTGGTAGCGCCCTTGGCAGCTGGCTGGGACCGATCCAGCCTGCACCTTTGGCTTTTTATGGTGGAGCAAACATCTGGACCTAAGCAAAGCACTGTTTGGGGGAAACTTCATCCTTATTATTACAAACTTCAAATGACAAATTTACTAACTCCTGCTGTGGACTTTGAGGCCTATCTCCAGTTTTTTGTAACCTTTTCCAAATATCTAGAGCAGAATGGGTAATAAAATGCATTTTTAAAATCAGCTGGCCTTCTGGGCCTTCTGGGTTCAGAGCTGTATAACATCTGAGAGCAGTCACCAGGTGGGATATAACCTGAGCTGGACTCTCTCTTATCTTGGCAGTTTCCTTATGCCTGTCATAATTGACTGCGTGCCTCCTTGCAAAGCCCTTCAGCCACACAAGTGACCATGCAGACACAGCTTTATTGAGTCAGTGATTTTCTGTGTTCATCTAGCCAATTAAAGACACAGTTTTGGTTGGCTCAGGAGACAGCTAGAGAGCCTTCCTGAAGGTTAGGTTTAAGGTGTCTGCAGTCATCTCCAGTGGCCTAGGTTAAAGTCTAAATATGTTTCTATTCCTCAGGTGATGGAGTGGAAGAAAGGATATCCAGATCCCCAAAAATGGAGGTATCAAGTGTACCAAGGTGCACTGTCCAGCACATACTGTGGACATGCTGTGTTGCAGAAACAGTCCAGCAGCTTGGGCTTCATATCAGGAGGGAGGCAGAGGGGTCTGAGACTCTATGGGAGGCAGGCTAAGGGAGGCGAAGCAGGGATGGAAGTTGTGCAGTTCCCACCTGCAGCACAGAAGGAGGTGCAGGAGAGTGGCTAGTTTCTCAGCAGACTCTCCAGCTGGACCCCAATGGTGTAAAATGTGAGTGATGACCAAGGCAGACATTGATGCTGTTGGTCAGAAGCCACAGGGAAGCAGTCTTCCCAGGAGTGCTTCATGAAACCAGTGCTGTAGTTTAAAAGCACAAAAAGCCAGAGTGAACCTCTCTCTGACATTACGGAGAAAACAAAAGGTGGGAAAGGGGAAAGAAAGATGGGGGCTTTACACTGTCTGAAACACCCAGCAAGATCTGGCATGGCAAAAACAATAGTAGCTTTAGAAGCTGAGGTCTGAGGACTGATGTCACCGAGTGCTCTCAGCTAAGGAGAAGGGGGCTTAGAAGAGGGCTTGAGGTTCTCCACAGAGAGGGAATGTTTCCTCTCTCTGTCTCCTGGGTCTGAGCACCGGATTAAGGAATGACACAAAGCAGAGACCACTCAACAGGCTTGTATGAAAGCAATGAGACATGCCATCTAATACCTGGATGCAGGCACAGGGAAATATGGCCATCTTCAAGGAACACAAAGAAGTGGACCTTGTGTTTTGTTGTTGTTAGAAGTGGGCTCTTTATTTATTTATTTTAGAGTACTTGGTTGTTACCGGGTCTCACTATGCAGCTCAGACTCATAGTGATCCTCCTGTTTTCAGTCTCTCCAGCACTGAAATTACAGGCTTGTGACACTCCTGGACTCTATGAGCAGCTTAGCCTGCCCTAGAGACTGGCCTGGCATGGCATGTGGTGCCAGGGAATGAATCATGGTCCCTGTACTTACCTAAGCTTATCTAAGTAGGCATTTCAGTCTGCTGAGCTATCTCACCAGTCCAGAAATGGGATTTTTATAGGACTTGAGAGAGGCAAGGGACACTAGACAGGAAGATCTCAGTATACATCTCTGGTCAAAGTTCTCTGGATGCTGCATGCCTCAGTGGGCAAAGTCCTTGTGGTGTTTAGTGTGAATGCTTAGGAGTCTGTAGATGTTCTGGTGTTTGCAAGAGCCTATCTTCCATCTTTTCTCTTTGAAGACACCCTGTGTTTGTTGAGGGAAGCCCTGGTGCTGAGCTAAGAACAATGTCTTTGCTGGCAGATAGGTTGAGTACTGGGAGAGTCAGGTCCAAATCAAGCCTTGCAGGGACATCTTTTTCTTTTTTGAAGAATCTTGACTGTTCAATTCCACAGGCTCCAGGCAAGGTCAGCTCTATCTGGGTAGTTCCTCTGGTCTCAGGTTTAGTGGTGGTAGAGCAAACTAAGTGGGTTACAATCAACAATCCATACTGAAAACAGAAAATAGTGCCTAGGATTTGACTTACATATTTGAACAGGAAACATTTTTGGGTATCATTGGCTGACTTTCCTTCATGTTGCATTGCAGATTACAAAGGTAGTGGCAAGTATGTGTAATTTCACAGGACTTACGAGGGAAAAAATGATTCAAAATATTAGCTTCCCTCCACCATGAGCTAGTTATTTAAGAAATAAGATGTATAAGACATAGACAGATGGCATCTAAAATTCAGGAGGAAACACTGTCATTAGACAAAGGAGGAGCTTAATCCTAAGGACAAATTCTGCATAATTCTACTTATGTAGGACATGTAAACTAGCTCGATGCAGAGTTGGATGGAGGTGAAAAGAAAGTCAAGGTGGAGAATTGATGTCCAATGAACATAAAGTTTCCTTTATATAAGATGAATGGGTTCTAGCATTTGCTATTCAGTATATGCTTATAATTAAAATAGCATATTATTCGTGGAAAATTATTTAAAGAGATCTCATATTAAATGTATGTACCTTAATAATAATGAAATGGTTCCAGGCAAGGTGGATTCAAATATATAAGAAAATTTATGAGAAGTAGCAGAGGGAAATAATATCTTTTCCTTAATTTTATTTGATGAAATAGGATCAAAGCTGGGGAAAGTAAAAAATTCAGAGGCAAACCTCATGGCTACCAAGCAGCTTTTTCTATAAGGGGTCAGTGTATGTAAGCACGTTATTTTACTGAAACTAGGTCATGATTTAAAAGTAAAAGGACATTGCTCTAGTTTAGAGCTATCTCAAATAATAAACAGTTTACTGAAAGATCAACAAAAGAGCTCCATTTGTCTCTTCTTCTTCATGTGATGTGGAATAGTAGCCTTATCTCTGTATAGCACACCAAAGAGAACACAGGTCCTTCATATCACAGGTCAGTGAACTAAAGGAAGGAGACGTGGTTCAGATCTTCAAATGGCATCAAACAAAGACCTTAGTGTTATGCTGCTTCCTGTATATTTTATAATCCCGAATAGTGTTTTCTAATTAGTACTAACACAAAATGCCTAGCCTTTAAAAGAGCTGAATATCACTTAACTTGTTGGGGTTTGTTTTCTTTTTCTTTGATCCATTAAAGACAGAGAGGCAAGGAAGCAATTCCCACGCTTATGCTGGACTTCACTAATGAAATACGACTCAAATAATTTGTACTGTGTCAAATCAATTATGCCGAGCCCAGGGGATAGCAAAATATTTGTGCTCCTTCCTCCTTCCTGGAACAGCACAAATCATTGTGCTGGCAGCAGGTAAATGGGAACTTGGTTTTCTAAATATTTGATCAGTTTTGTGGCTTGGAATATCAGTTAATCTGACATAGAGATTGACTGTATAAATACAGGTGGAATCATAGCAATGCTTACCGTACAATGGGCACATTCTACAGCAGCAGAAATGAAGCCAGCTTCAAGATTTTCATTTCGCTTAAGTCGAGCTTCTCATATCACCTTGTATGCATTAACATTTATTGAGTTCTTATAATGTCACATGTTCTTAAGTCTTTACCTTCATTTTTTATTCTTATTTTTTATTTTTGGTGGAACCGGGGATTGAACTCAGGCCCTTGCGCTTGCCAGAGAATCACTTATTCCACTGAGCCATCTCTCCGGCCCCTAAGTCTTTAATTCTTATATGAAGTAGGTACCATTATTTTGTTCACTTTGCAGATGAGGAAATCATTCTCGAAAATGTTTCAATTTGCCTAATTTCAATCAGTTTGTAAGTTAAGGGGCCTAAAGGGAACCTGTCAGACTCCAAAGAACATATGCTAAGCACAATAGTCTTCTGAGTCTCTAGTTCTTTCTGACCAGCAATGTTTTCCAGAAATTTAATCAGATACAGAAAACTGTATACAGTACACAAATGTTTGTATTCACATATCAGTATAATTGTTGGTTGTATTAAATGTCTTAATATTCCATCTGCCCCCTTCTCCCTCCCTTCCTTTCTTCTTCTTGCACCTTCCTGCCTCACATCCTCCCTTCTTTCATTTCTCCTTTTTCCCTTCCATCCTTGCTTCTCTCTCATCTATAATTTACTTTTCTTGGCTTTTCATTCATTGAGAAGAACTAGAAGTAAAGTACGCATGCAGTTACGTGCACATCAAGCACTCAAATCTCGACTTCCCAGTGCTGTTCTCCTCTAAGGGCACCATAAGTCCTTCGAGAAATGACTGACTCTCAGGCTGAGGCAAAGAAAGTCCAAGGTCCTAAATTTATTCACTGTCTTCATTTCAGTGAGAAATAAAAGATAAGCAAATAGTTTACGAAATGTGAAGAAGTGCACTGGAGGAAAAAACCATGAGTAGGAGTTGAGCATGGGCGTGTTCAAGAATGTGCAGAATGCAGTAGAAGAGATTAGCCCACTCGCACTCGACCTTTGAGGAAACGCTGAGGCTGATGGGTAGGAGAGCATTCCACACAGAGGGAACAGCAAGTGAGCAGACCTGGAAGCTTGACTTCAAGCCCCACCTCCACTTAGGACAGGTGGGGAAGGAGCTCTGGCGCTCACAGGCTGTAGGTCTGGAACGAAGGAAGCTGTTTCTAACATTAGATAACATTTCACTCTTCTCCTATATTTAAAATTATCTTGAAATACATACTTCATAATTCCAAAAGCTAGCACAGAAAGGAAGAATAGGAAGAGGACATACCGTGAGCCATGACTACAAATTTGTCATTAATTTTCATCTTTTATCAATTAATGAAATCTGCATATATTTATTAAATTAATTACATTATACTCATGGAATACTTACTATGTTTTAAGCACCATGCTTTTTCTTGAAATAATACCTTTACAAACAAATAGATTCTGAGCTTCAGGAAAACTTAGTCTAATAAAGGTTCACTAAACCAATGTATTGTAATACAAATGTCCATTTCTTTTATAAGGTAAAATTCATATTTCATTGTGCAAACAATAAAGATACGGTACCAATAGTACTTTGAAATGTTCCAGCTCATGCGTTAGATCCAATGCTTAGAGTCTCCTAACCAGTGGACTCGGTGCCTTTGTTGTGTGTACACTGACACAATATATGCCAGCACCTTTCACACCATTAACAAAGGAAAGCTGTACATAATTATTTATTTACTTATGAATACAGGGTCTCGCTATGCAGTTCAGACTCCTAGTGATCCTCCTGTCTCAGCCTTCCCAGCACTAGGATTATAGGTGTGCACCACCATACCCAGTTTCAGGCAAGGTATGTGGTACCATGGATCGACTCGGGACCCTGTGCTTGCCAGGCAGTTGCTTAGACTGCCCAGCCATCTCCCCAGCTCTGCTGTATGTTAACTTAAAACATACACTTCTGAAGAAATTTTAAAAAGCCACATACATTACCAAAGAGATGTTAAATTAAATTACATACTTGAAGTCAGTATTTGATAAAGCATTTCATTCAGAAATCATTTTGAAGTATTCCATTCTTTTGTTTTTATCAAATATGCTCAAAATAATTCTTAGATTAGTTCTCAAACATTAAAGAACAAAACCTCTAAAGCATATTTACCTTCACAAAATACATCCTATGCATAAATTTATGGACATTAGCCGCTGGGCCGGGGAGATGGCTCAGTAGAATAAGTGCTTCCCTGGCAAGTGCAAGGACCTGAGTTCAATCCCCAGTTCTGCCAAAAACAAACAAACAAAAAAACAAAATGACAACCAAGAAAACCAAACTTCAGAGGGGACATTTGCCAATCAGTTTTAGAACTGAAGTGAATTTAGAGATTATTTTATTTAATAACGCGACCAAAGTCTAAAAATATTGCCAGCTTTGTCAATCAGTGGGGAAACAACAGAATAGAACTAAAGTAACCTAATTATGTATCCACTCCCCTTTTCCTCCCAGGTCTGAGACTCTGGCCATATTATGATTTGTGGATCTGAGATGAGGCCTGAAATTGTAAGTGTATCTATACCATCTAGACTAACATCCATTAGTACAAATTTGAAAAAAAGAAAAGAAAGTAGAAATAATTTTAGTTCCAAAACTCTTGGATTTTAGCATTCAGCAGTGATCCATGTAATCTAGAATAAACAAAGTAGCAATGCTTACATTGAAATTAGTCCTCCACAGTGAAAGGAACACAATAAAGTAGCACAGATAATTAATTTTTTAAAAAGTCATGATGACAGTGCACAAAGATGGAGAGGGATGGCAAAAACTTACACCAGGATAGCTTTCCACATCTGTTATTAAAATACAACTAGAAAACACTGAATTGGAAAAATAAACACCAAATTACAAAACACTGAGTTCTAGAACTTTTTTTTTTTTTTTTTTTTTTTTTTGTGGCATCAGAGATCAAACTCAGGACCTTACACTTGCTAGGCAAACACTTATTCCATTGAGCTATCTCCCTGGTCCAAATGTGTTTCTCTGCCTTAAGATTTGTTGTTGTTCTTAGGATTTTCACTGAAAGAGCTCAGCAATAGGGCTGGCAAGTTAGCTCAGTGGATTAAAGTGCCTGCTGAGGCAGAGTGAAATGGGTGGGGTTCATTCCCCAGCACGCTGTGCCAGCCCCGCCCTGGGGGCTCTCTGAGAGGGCAACTGAAACTAGGTGTGGTGGTGCATGCCTGCAATCCCAGTGTTTGGGAGGCTGTAAACAGGAGAATCTCTAAAAGTCTGATCTGTGTAGTGAGATCCTGTAGATTCTGTGCTGTGCTAAAATACAAAAATAAAATTAAATTAAATTAAAGAGAGAGAGAGAAGAAAGAGAGAGAGAAAGAAAGAAAGAAAGAAAGAAAGAAAGAAAGAAAGAAAGAAAGAAAGAAAGAAAGAAAGAAAGAAAGAGTTGAGCAAAATTTTAATTACATAAATTTTGAAAATTAATCTCAGTGCCTGTGAAGGATATCCTGTCTGCTTCTTGTACTATGGATAACCACTAAGAAGATAACAGTGTACAAGGTATTAATTATTGAAATGGTCCTATTAATCAGTTTTGAAACTGTCTCATTGCTATTTGTTTCTGAATAAAATAACAAAATAGAGTGTTTAAGTAGTTGCAGTGTCCCATGTATTTACTGCTAACTAGAAACAAATGAGGTCAATTGATGTTATGACCCAGAAAACACACTGATTCCCTGCTCAAAAATCAGTGTATCCTGGGACCGTTCCATGCCCTCCTGAAAGGAGAGGTTCCCTTTAATTCACCCACAGATGGCTGCATGGACTGGGATCAGCTCTGGCTTTAGAAATATAAAGGGTACTTTCCAAGTGTCCTAAAGAGGGATCCTGGGCTTCTGTGATCGTAGTTAGGACTTGACCACATAATTAGGATAAATATCCTTTCTTCGCCAAGACAGCATTCTTGTGCACTTGTCCCCTAGACTATAAGTTTGAGGCCTCTGTATGGCAGTCACCCTGGTGCTGTGAACATGAAAGGTCTTAGTATGGCTGTCCACTCACCTGGACACTCAACTGTGGGCAAATTACAGCTTTCACGCCTTGGTAATTCAGGGAATAAGCAGACCTTAGTGCGCTGAAGGAATAGGAAGGAAAGGTAAGGAAACGAACAGGTGATTCAAGGATAGGGGAAATGTGATTCTGTACACCAAACCCAAAACAGCACTTGGTGCTTTGTCAAAACTCCTGCAATGGCATGGATTTTGAGGATAGATCCACCCACAGGAGTGGGTAAGGCAAACTGTGCTTGTCCCAAGCACAAAGGTCCTGTTGTCACACCTTCTCTAGTGTCTTGAGGTACACTAGTGTTGCAAAAGAATACCATCCTTGTGGATTTTATTTCAGACTATATTCAAAACTGTTCTGCTACAATGTTGTATATGGTTAGATTTCTAAATTGCTGCATAAAAATATGTAAGTGTTTATTCCTATCTTTTTTTTCCATTTTTTTTCCATTTATTCCTATCTTTTTAAATTATTTTTTCTTCATATTCTGTAGGGACTTAAAGTTTAACATGTCAGTACTTGATGGAAAGTACCTGTTCCATGTTATGCCTAAGATGATTGATACTTAGATAGTTAGGGTGAACTGAACTGCATATGTTGCAGGGTAATAATCAACTTCTCTTCTGGAGGGTTTGAAGATCAACCTAAGTTTGAAGATCAAAAATTGGAGAAAAGGAAGGGCTACAAGGTCAGCCAAAATTTTGGCTCTAGCCTTTCAAGGTCAGTGAAGACTCAGGACATAGGAGAACCTGTATTGTAACATCATGTAATTCAGTTGTGTCCCAAATTTTCTGATTAAGGAGATTATGGGGCCACAGAGGAAACTGATCATGATATAGAGTGTGCCTAAGGTGAGTCACATGTAGAGAAAACATTCTCTCAGGCTTTCATAGAAAGCAAATTGGTCAAGCAATGGCCATGACTCATCCACATGGCTGACACTGGCAAAGGATCTATGTGCAGTACATGGTTACAGAATAAATCCTGAGGGTAAGTGACTGACCTTATCAGGTACAAAAGTTACATTTCTTGTTATATAAGTCTTGCTTTATCTTGGTCTTAACCATCCAGCAGAAAAGTATAAAAATGAGGTATATAAAGTGAAGCCATATTAATATACTGAGCTGTGAAAAGCTCAACTCAACAACTTCTATGGATAACCTACTACTATTGTGGACTGCTGGACTGTGTTGGATTGTTTTGCTGAATTCACGCACCTATAGTATTTAGATGGCAATGGAATACCCATCTCTGACAACACTAAACAAAAAAGGGGATACAAAGAAAGGACCATTTTGTATTTGTATATATAGAATAAATATAGGATAGATATACAGCTACTTTCACTTAATTTAATGAGTAGAAAGGTTTGTAGTAATAATGTTTGGACAGGATATCCTGTCTGCTTCTTGTACTATGGATAACCACTAAGAAGCTAGATATTTTCTTCCTTTATGTTGTAACAATATTTCAATTTTTGGCAAAATGACAAAAGAGCCATGGAATTTCTTCACAGAAGAATTTACACAATATCTTGGAGCTCACAAACCAATAAAGTAATATAAATAACAATTAGGGAGTCAAGAACTTAGATTATAATTTTGCTAACTAAGGAAAATTAAAAGTAAGTAGTCAATTTTACCATTACTGGGCTGGGGAGATCACTCAGTAGAATAAGTGCTTGTCTGGAAAGCACAAGGTCCTGAATTCAATCTCCAGTACCACAAAAAAAAAAAAAAAAAAAAAAAAAAAAATACCATTACTCTGAAGACTAAGGACATTTGATGTGAAATTTGTAGGAAGAATTTAATCTCCCTATAAAGAACTTAATGTGCTATCAGATTTCCTCATTTTTTCAAGGGTTAATATTTGTCATCCATTCTACTATCATATTCTCAGGTATTCTTACATCATTGTTTGATAAGCATTACAGTTTTTAAACGGGGACAGTTTCATCTCCCAAAGGATAGTTGGCAATGTGTGCAGATCTTTATAGTGTTCACAACGGGGGAAATTACTTCTGACATCTGCTGAGTCCAGAGATACTGCTAAACCACCTTCAGTCAACAAGACAATCCAGATGACAGTGGGTTATCGAATCCAAAGTGTCAACTATAGAAAGATGATGAAGACCTGATGCGCAGAATTAATAAGATGCTTCGGTATGAACTCAGCATCACAGGCAACCTCTACTGCGGGAATATTCCCAACCCATATGTAAAGCCACAAGAAAAACAGGTAGATGCTGTTCTATTGAATTCATTCCTCCTTATTCCCCTTTTCCTAGGCTAAATTTAGAGTTTTATTGTAGACAGTATGGAAATATCTAACACAGAACCTGGTGATGCAGTATGTGCTTGATCAATATTGCTTTCTTTGTTTTTTTATGCTAAATCTTTCTTTTAACAAATACATTCTCCAATGAGAGCATTGCTAAACTTACTATGTTATATGAAAATGACTCATCCAACATTGATTAAAAAGGAAAAAAAATAGTAACCTTGCATTCTGAGGAGATGCAAGTTGGATTAACAGAGGCAAAAGAGCAACTTTACTCTAAAACCATCTAAATATTTTACTTAGTTAGTTTGAATAAAGAGTGGTCTAGGAGCTTTCATAAACCCAATCCCTACTCAAACCTCTGTTCCTTATTAATCCCATGAATTCTCTGCACAGGTTTCTATGGTCATGCATGTTTTAGACATGCACATTATATTCCACTCCTGGATATACTGATGTTTTAAGAAATTAGGGATATTTGAAACTCAGGACATCATGTCACAAAGATGCACAATTAATAATTTCTAAATCTTAGAAGCAGCCTATACATGCATCAACAGATAAATGGATTTAAAAAGTGTGACATGTATGCACAAAATGCAGTGGCACTACCCCATAAAGAAGGCTAAACTTGAGTCACTGGTAGGAGAACGGATGCAATGTGAGACCATGACATGTAGTGGGAAAAAAGGCACAGAAGTCCAAATACTGCATTTTTTCTTACAAGAGAAATTCAAATAAAATGCAACATAAAAGGTAGATCATAGAAAAGTGGGAGACAGGGATTTGGTAGAGGCCATACTTGTAAGTGAAAGAACTCAGACCCGCGTGTCTACATATTGTCTAGTCTCCTTAGTGTAAGAACCTTAAAGAAGAAATAAAACCTGAAAGGTGTAACAGATACAGTAAAACAGAAAGGAAATGGAACTTAAGGATTAAACAGTGAAGAGGAGAGAGAGGAGAAAAGATAGGGGAAAAAAAACATACAAGTATTTATCTAGGATGGTTGAAGTGATTGTACTAAAAACTTCCATCAGTTTTTTGAAAATAGCAGTTAATGTGTAGAATTTTCACCTTGACTATCTGTGTACTGGTATCTTCAATCCAAGCAACTGCATCAAGGACAGCAATGTGTAACACGAAAATCATGCTTGAATACCTGTTATCTTGGTCTTCTAAATGTGTACTGTTTCTAATGTCATATCAATTATACTCTCTTCAAAATAATATTTTTTAAAAAGATAAAAAGAAAAACAAGAGGGACCAGAAAAAATATGCAAGGTTTCTGAAAAACAAGCGGTAATATGCAACCATATGTCCAATCTTACATAACTGTATCTGTTAATCTGAGCAAAACATGACGATAAAAATAGACAATACATCAACAGCTGTTAATCAGCTATTCTTGTTCTAAAAATTTGTAACATGTATGGTTGTAGTTTACTCTGTGTCCGTCATTGTTTCTAAACTTTGTTCTTGCTTTTGTCTTTTACTTCTCAAAATGAAATAGCAAAATTTAATTTAATTTTTTTTAAAAAAGCAAAGAAAACAGGGCATTGGGAAAAGAGAAGTAAACCAAGGAGACAGAAGGCAGGGGAGAGATGAAGTAAAGGCAGAGAAAGGTAAGAGTTAAAAATCTAGAGCTATGCATGCCAACCTCCCAAGAGGAAGGTAATCAGTAGGTACTCTGTACATGTACTAATAGAAAAGAAAACAGACAGAAATCACACACACAATAAATAAATAAATAAATAAATAAATAAATAAATAAATAAATAAATGGATAAATAAATGGATAAATAAATAAATAAAACAAAATTTCACTACTAAAGTTTAGTTAAAGCTAAGCCTGTAATCTGATATGATTGCATCAGGTAGTCCATGTCTGCAAGGGGCAGAAATACTGATCTCAAACTAGGACCTGTCAGAAGAATTCCTCATGATACCTCAAAAAGCAGGTTCTACAGAGGCAGAGAGAAACGTGGAGACTTTTCCACACACTTTTTATGCCAGCTTCCTCAGTGACAGCTACATCTTTAGGACATTAATGGGTTCACAGAGCCTGGCCTCACACTGAGGAAGAAGAGAGAACATCTCTTCAGGTGGCCTAGGAGAAAACCTTACCTACACTGCCCGAATGCTCATTCAGATCTCAATGGCCAGAGCCAGGTGACATGTTCATTTTTTAACAAATCATTGACTCAAATTTGGTATATGTGCTGCTGAAGTGAGCACAAATTACTGACTAAAACTTTGGCCTTTCCTCTGACTAGCCTTTCCAAGATGGAGGCCAGTCAGTGTCTCTGAATCCATTGTCTGCATGAAATAAGAATTGATTACTGAATGAAACTGGAGCTGAGTTAAGAAGGCAAGAGAAGGAGTACACAGATAACAACATTTGCTGCACAATAAACCTGTTTTACACCAAATAATTTATTAATTTTATCTGTTAACTGAGCTGGACTATGAAATTTCCAGACATTCGGTCTCATATTGTCATAGATTTATATTTAAGAATGTTTATGGATGAGATCAATGGTGGACTTGCTGGACTAAGTAAAACAAATATTCTTCCCTAATGTAACTGGGATGAAAAGCCCAGAAGAATGAAAAGGCTGAGTTATAGGAGACTACCGTTGCTTCACTTTTTGATCTCAGACATTGGTAATTTCCAGTATTTGCACTCAGATAGAAGCTTTGAGTTCTTAGGTAGCTTTTACTTGGACTGGAACATTTACCATCTACCCCTTATGCTTCTGAGACCTCTGGACTTGGACTGGAAATGTTCCTTGGGATTTCAGATTTCTCCTTATTGATCTTGAGATTTTCACCTCTGATATTTTAAAATAAGCAAGCCGCCAAATCACTAAACAGGAGAGAGAGAGAGAGAGAGAGAGAGAGAGAGAGAGAGAGAGAGAGAGAGAGAGAGAGAGAGAGAGAGAGAAACTATTGTTATTTTATTATCATTTCTAAAAACACATTATGGAATATAGTTGACATTTAGGCAAAATACAAGGAAAACATCCTCAACATTTAAAAGTTCAATTGATTTTTTTCCATTATGTCTTACCCTATCCTTCCCTGTCTGCATTTCAGTCGTTATGAATACTCTGAATTTCCATAGTTGGCACACAGATTCAAATCATGCAATATGCTTTCTGTTTTTCTCTTAGGGATTGCCATATCCATTTTATGGACAGAAAATCTGACCTTGGGTAATGCATAATGAAATTGGCTCATGTTATGGGACTAAGAAGTTTAAGACGGAGGGGTCAGCGCCATCATACGGTAGAAGGGCAAAGAAAGAATAAGGAAACGCAAGAGAAAGCAAGAGAGAGAACCTTGATCCCTTTTATAACTGGCATTAATTCCTCCTCCAGAGGGAATTTTTCTAAAATGTGTATTCCTGGGTTACTTCACTTATAGAGTCTAGAGATGTTTTTTTCATTTATTTCACCAATCATATAAATATCCCAGAAAATAATAAATTGTATATAATTTACTTATTCTTATCCAATCTCAACACCTAAAATTCAGACCAATAAATATTTGTGAGCTAATGAACTAGCACCTATTTTGAGTTTATAATGATAGAGGCTAAATGCTTTGCTGAAGTGAAGTTTCTCTAAACGAAGAAGCAGAAATTGCATATGGATGAGGGTTTCAGAGATGAGTTGCATAATTGTGAATACCACATTATATTTTAAATGGTATTACACATTCCCCAATTTCTTTAACTATAATATCAAACTTTAATATGTTCTGTAGCAAAGAAAAAATTATTGTAAAACTAAAGGTGTCAGAACTGGTGGTAACACTTAATGAGGTTTCATGCGACATTTATTTGTTCATCTATCTGATTGTCTGTACATCTGTTTGCCTGGATACAGTGGTATTATTTAAGATCTGTGGATCTTCAGGAAAATGAAAGGTTGGAACCTGGCTTCAACAAACCTCAGAAAAAATTATATTCTGATATTGCTCAGGTTTGTGTACAGAATTGAACAATCACGTCTCTGCAAAGCCAAGGATGCGGCAAATATTCACTCAGCCCTTCACTTTGAGACCTGTTTCTCCCTCATTAATTTTGTCAATCACTTGTGCAGAGCTGTTCATTGTGCTAAGCCAATTCTTGACAGGTCTAACAATCATTAATGTAAGAATAAATACCTGAGAAAAAGAAAAGCAATTTCATCTGTATAGTTCCTTGCTCCCTTACGAGGAAAGAATGATTTCCCTCTCAGTGTATTACCACATCAAAAACTGAACAGTTTTGTTTATTTTTAAGCATAGTTCACTGCATGTATTTACTGGTCTTGGGCAATACTCTTGGGATATTGGCTTTATTATTTCATAAATGATCTGGAAGTTCACCATGTTCTCAAGAATTGTGAAATAAGATATGTATTTATTTTATTGTGACTCTTAAAATGAACTATGACTAATTGTAGAGCTGAAAAGAGCCATATAGTTGTTTTACAGTCCATAAATGTTTTCTTATTTAAAAAGATGTGTAAAATATATGTAAAACATGACTTTTCAAAGTATTCTTACCTCATATTCATCCCGGTGGTCTACTGAAGTAACTCAATATTGTCACATGGCTGGAAGTCTTACCCAGATAAAGTAACAGACTAGGGAGAGCTTACTAGTCTTTCCCTACCACTGAATATCATTTTTCCCTTGATATGTGAATGGGTTTCCTGTGCAATGTTATCAATGTTCATTTTGATAAATATCATCTATGTGGTATAATGATTTCAAAATCTATATTTTATCATATTTCTGGTGTTCCAGATTTACTGTCAAATGCCGACCAGTTATCAATTCTTTGTCATACTGTAAATAGTCACTTCCTACCTACTATTTAACAAAATCAAATCTTCCTTTGTCTTCCTTGGCTTTTTAAATTGCAACAGCAGTCCCTTCCATGTTAATTTCACTGTCTCCCTTCCCTTTAGTCTTGTGCAACACCAGCATTGAGTTCTAAAATCTGGAATTTAAAAATGCCTGTTGAAGAGATAACTGTCACCACTCCAGCTGTAATCTCTGCAACCTAGAATAGTCTTCAAGCAAACTCTTACATAGTTTATCACTCTTATCACTATCCTATGCATATTTTTTTCTGTTCTCTATGGAATACAGGAATTATTATAAATCAATACTGTTTATATTATTCAAACTCAGCATTAGAAAAGAAACTTCATAGGGCAATCATAAACCCTTTAAATAGGCTCTGAGGTTTTTTGTTTTGTTTTGTTCTTGAGGAACTGGGGGTTGAACTCAGGCCCTTGTGCTTGCCAAGGAAATGTTTATTTTACTGAGCCATCTCCTTGGTCTCTGCTCTGAGGATTTTATACTGTTTCCTCCAGCAAAATTGAACATACCATGATTTTTGAAACATGGAATATTTGAATAGAATTTTATAATATCTTTGAAAAACTAGTATTTAATAACAGCATTTTAATCTCTACACCATTTGGAAAATTCCAAATCATGTTAACAATATTTTCAATTCAAAATTATTTTCTTGTCAAGACATTTTCATAATTTTCCCATTTATTATTTCATAGTGTTACTCAAAGTTCGAATGTGAAATATTGGTTGTATCAGCTAATATTATAGTTTCTGTCTTCTTAATCCTCTAATTTACGGTGAACTATTCCTGTGGAAAAAAACAGATTTATTCATCATTATAAACTGTTTCAACATTAAATCCCTCTCTACATATATTCTTAATGGAGTCCTTCTTGGCAACTATTATCATGATTATACAATAAGAAATAATGGTACAGTTATTTATTTATAGATATAGATTAAATAAATAACTGTAAAGTGATAGTTTCAATAACTTATAGTCAACACTTGGCATCCACTGTATTAACCACATTTTTGTCATTGACACACACAACTTCAAAGAGGAGAGGCTGCTTTTCTGGTCATGGTTTCAGGGGTTTCAGTGCATGACCCTAGCTGTGAGGCAGGAATACCAGAGCAGAAGCAAAGGTCGAAACTTCATAGTGACTGAGAAGCAGAATAGGTTGGAAAGAACACCAGAGAGGAAGGGCCCAGGAGGAGAAATCATACTCAACGTCACTCTTCCATGATCCACTAAGACGCAGCCAGAAGTGTGCCTTATTAACAGTGCTCTTTGACAGTGCTCAAACCAATCAGGGTGACAATCTGGCTTAACGTCAAAATCAAATAGCTACCTGCAGACAGTATGTACTCCATAAATATGTTCTACATCAACAAGTAGATGCAAGTGTTTCTATAGCAGTGAAGACCAATAACCTAAACATTATTAAATCTGTCAAATAACTGTAGGGAGAGAAAAGTGTGATACCTTTCCTTATCAAATATAAAGGGTCCTAGAACAAGATGGGTTAAAAAGAAAAGAGCATAACCAACTTATTTCATAAAATTTCAAATAATATAAAAGACTTAAGAAATGAAGACCCAAAGACCCAAGGTAAATTGTCCATGTTTTATGTTTAATTTTGATGAAATATGCACAGGCATAGAAATATGATTGGATAAAATGAGTAATAGACTGAGTGGAAAACTCGACAAGGCCTGTGTGTCTAGGTTCCTCTTGGCTTCTCTGTGGAGCATTCCAGCCTGTGAGGATAAGGCAAGACCTCTTCAGGAAGTTAGAGAATTTCTCTACAGCCAGTGAGTTAGTCAGCTTTGCATTACTACAGGAAAATATCAGAAACAGCTGACTTCATAAAGAGAAAAGGTTTCTCAAACTCAGAAACTTCAGAGAGAATCACTGATGTCAGATGATCTCTTGGTTTGGCCTCCGGTGAGGGCAGTGGGCTCACTATGGCAAGATGTGAAAGACCTCCTGTCATTGACAAACAGGAAGTCGGGGAGAGAAACTGACCCCTTACAATGATTTTTAAGAGTTGTTCCAGTGACCTAAGATGTCCCCCTGAGCCCCATTTCCAAAGATTCCACCAGAGCCAGCAGTGCCACCCTGGGGACCATGTCTCCAACTACAGTGATCCTCCGGGGGGCGCTGAGCATGGCCAATACTCACAACATAACACCTAGCACTTTCCCCAGCAGCTGGGGGAAAGTTGAAAAAGTATTCCTAGGGTTTATGGCTGGCTTTAGAATGTTTCTGGTTTCTACCACCCACATAGGAAGAGAGAAATTCATCATTTTTATGTCCTTCCTTGGGAGAGAAAGAGCCAGAGAATTAGGCACGTGAGAAGTTGAGGTTAAAACATTGTTTTTGAGGGGCCAGGGAAATGGCTCAGTGGAATAAGCACTTCCCTGGCAAGCAAAAGGACCTGAGTTCAATCCCCAGACCTGAATTCAATTCCTGGTTCCACCAAAAAAAAAAAAAATGTTTTTGAGACTCTTCTGACGTCTTTAAGTTCTTGCCAAAGTGCTATATAAAGAAGTCATTTTGTAAGCCCTAGGATACTAGTGACATAATATCTGTGCTTTTCTCCCTTGTATCCTTTTGCTCGCTGAGACCTACTGAGAATACATAAACACAGCGCATTAGTATATTATTTGATGACTGGGGAGATGGCTCAGCAGAATAAGTGCTTGTCTAGTATTATTTGCTATTTTTTTATTTTAGAGGGACAATAAGCATTTCATTTCAGATTTTATGTTTACCTAAAGTGAATAACTGTGTATTCATCCTCAATATTTTATACCTAATTAAAGCCATTTCCTGGAGAATGTAGCCACAATGGGAATTTCACCTTGCTGTTTTTATTTTTTTTCCTTCTTTTCTCTAGTTCTCTCTCTTCCATCCCATCCCTTCCTCTTTTCTCTTTTTTCTCCTTCATTTTATATATTTTCTTTCCACCTTTTCCAGTTTTAATTCTTTATTTCTTTGAATAAAGCATAGATTCAAAAAAAGCATAGATTCAAACTATTAATATGCTGTTATAAAGTTTTTCTTTTATTTTTCTACCATGGGTAGTAATTAATGATAATTGCCATTTACTTATTTTCCTGTGAGATTTTTACTTTGTAAATTAACATATTTATACTCATTGGATATCACTGTGATTTGAGATATGAACACAATGCATAATAATAAGTTAAGATAATTAACATTACCATCTCCTCATATATTGTTATTTCTATCCACTTAGAACTTCTAATTCCAAAAAAAAAGAACTTCTAATGTCAGTTATTTGCAAATGCTGAGTTAAGTTCGTATCTTGCAGTTGTCTTCATTTTCTGTGAAACATAAGGGCTGTCCCTGTTCTCCTTCCACGTCCTAATCTCTTCCTCCTAACCTCTGTTTTCTACTCTTCTATATAATCAACTTTTTCAGTTTCCACAAATGAGTAAGAATATGTGACATTGTGTCTACCTGTGCTGGAGTTACTTATCCAACAAAAAGTCCTTCATCTGTATCAGGGTTACTGCAAAGGACACAATTCTATCTTTTTATATGGTTGAATAGTGTTATATTGGGTATGGATAGATACATCTTTTTATTCATTCATTCATTCATCCATGAATAGTTTGCTTGATTCCATGTCTTGATTCCAGATGCGAGGGGCAATCTGGCTGCAACATCTGTCACCCCATTGATCGCCAGGGTTGACTCAGCTGATCTGGCTGGCTAGGTGGGTGTCCTTTTCCTCCCTCAATGCTCCATGTGCGTCCCTCCCAAAGCTGTGCACTGGGCCAAAGAGGACGACCACGCCCGATAGAGGAGGATGATTCCTCGGTCGAGGGTATACAAGTAGCTGCCCTCCCCTGCTGGAGCCTCCTAATAAGCTCTTAGGGTCGATGTCTTGATTCCATATGACTATTATAGAAAGTAATGCGATATCATAAGGGTAGAGATACGTTTGAAGTAACTTTTCATCTCCTCTAGTTATCCAGAAGAGACATCGTTATTTTTAGTTTTTTAAGCAATTCCCATTCTATTTTCCATTAATGGTAGACTAATTTTCATTCCTACTATCAGAAATAGATTTTTTCCTACAGCCTTAACAGAACATTTTTTTGTTTTTGTTTTGTATTTTTGACAGTAGTTTTCCAACTGAGGTGAGGGCTTTTGCTGCATTTTGATTTGTTTGACTTTTTTTCCCCCCTTTGATCTAGGGTCCCATTAGGCAGTACGGACTCATAGAAATTCTCCTGTTTCAGCCTCCCCAGTGCCAGGATTACAGGATTGTGCCACCATGGGTGGGTCTCTGTGGCCGCTCACCATGCCTGGGGGCAGGGCTGACCCAGCATGTGGTGCCAGGATCGAACTCTGATTGCTGCTCTTGCCTAAGCAGACGTTTATTCCCTGAGCTATCTCGCTGGCCCTGAGGTGAGATATTATTTCTTTGGGATGCTATCTCATTACATATCTAGTATGATTAGTTGTGCTGAGCAGTATTTTCTTTTTTTTTTTTTTCCAAGGACTATTTGTAGGTGTTCTTTGAAGAAATGTCTATTTGTGTCATTGTTCTGCTTTTTAAAAGTAAATGGCCTATTCTTACTGTTGTCAAGTTTATAATATACTTTGTATATCAATCTTTTGTCACATGAATAGTTGTTTAAGAACGTTCTCCTATTCTTCAGGTGGGTCTCTTGGCTCTGTGAATCATTCCCTTTGCTGTGAGGACATATCTTGCTCTCTATTTCTTGTTGCCTGTGCTGTTGAGGCCTTGTCCAAAATATTGTTTGATTATCTCAATATTTTGAAATGTTTCCTGTATTTTTTCTAGCAGTTTCATAGTTTGGGATCTTGGTTTTAGAGCTTGATTCAATTTAAGTTGATTTTTTAATATTGTAAATAATAAAGGCCTTGTTGGATTGTTCTGCATGTGAGTGTGCAGTTCTCTCAAAAGTGTCTCTTCTCCAATGTATGTTCTTGAGACCTTTGTCAAAAATTGGTTAGTTGCGAATACAAACACAGATTTCTGGACTTATTATTCTGTTCTGTTCTAGGCTGCTGATGCGTTCTGTGTATTTATTGGTAGTTATCAAAAATCTTTAATAATTTTATGGGAATTACAATGAATCTGAATATCAGTTTGGATACATAGACATGTTCACAACACTAAGTATTCTAATTTATGAAAAGCAGAATGTCTTCTCACTTTCCATGTGACTTTTTTGTGCTTCTCAATTTTCTTTTTTATTTTTATTTTATTTGTTTTCCTTCTCAATTTTCATTGCATACATTTTCTATCTTGCTAGTCAAATTATTTCTATGTAATCCATTGTGTAGCCGGGGAGATGGCTCAGTAGAATAAATGCTTCCCTGGCAAGCACAAGTTCAATCCCCGGCTCTGCAAAAAAAAAAAAAAAAAAAAAAAAAGGAGTAATCCATTGTGGATATTATGAATGACAATGTTTTTTAATTTTTTGTCAGTTTAATTGTTGCAGTATTAAAATGCTACTTTTTTTTCTACAGTCATGTTATACCTGAGACATTATTAAATCGCTTTGTAACTTTTTTTAGTGACATCTACATTTTTATATATAGAAGATCATGTCAGTTGCGTACAGAAATAAAATACAATTTCTTTTCTAAATTAGCCTTCTTTTTTTTCCTCTCTGCTAATTGTTCTAGTTCAGCTGTCTCATCTAAATTTAATAGGAGTGGTGAAAGTGGGTTACTGTGTTTTATTCTAGATCTTAGGGGAAATTCCCAGGTTTTCTCCATTTACCAAGACAGTGATTATGGGTTGTAAAGTACAGTTATTTATACTGAGGTGCAAACCTTCTATTAGTAATTTATTCAGGGATTTAATCATGAAGGATGTTGAACTTCATTAGATTCTTTTTCTGTATCTACTAAGATGATCATACATTTTTTGCCTCCAGTCTGTTGATGCGTTGTGGCATATGAGTCGAATTTTGTAGACTGAACTATATCTGCATCTCTAAAGTCAATCCTATTTGAATATGAACTGTATTAAATCTCATATATTGTTGGATGTGGCTTCCTAATATTTTGCTGAGAAATTTTGTCTCTATATAATTCAAGGAGGGGCTGGGGAGTTGGCTCAGTGGAATAAGCACTTCCCTGGCAAGTGCAAGGGCCTGAGTTCAATCCCCAGTCCTGAAAAAAAAAAAAAAAAAAAAAAAAGGCATTCCTATAATTCAGGAATACTAGTCTCTAGTTTTCCTTTATTGTTATACCTGTATCTGGTTTGAACAACAGGGTACTGCTGACTTCATAGGATTATTTTGGTAGAGTCCTCTTTTGCAACATTTGGAATAATTTTAGAAGATATATGTTGGGCTTTTTGAAAGTGTTTTGTACAATTCAACAATGAGACCACCAAATCCTGGGATTGTCTTTATTTGAAAGACTTTTTTTTTTTTTTTTTGGCAGAACCAGGGATTGAACTCAGGCCCTTGCACTTGCCAAGGAAGCGCTTATTCCACTGAGCCATCTCTCCAGCCCTTTGGAAGACTTTTTTAACACTGATTTAGTCTCATTACTTTTTATTGATCTTTTATTGTCTTCATGTGGCCCAACATATGGGTCATGGTGCATATGTGAAAAAATTTATCCATTTATTCTGGATTTCTAAAATTTGTTGGCACATATGTGTTCATTATAGTCTGTTATGGTCCTCTGTATTGGTGTTACCAATAATAATATCTTGTTTCAATGAAGAGCTTATTCCACTGAGCTATACCCCTGGAGCTTAATATCTTGTTTCATTTCTGGTTTTCTTTATTCTTTTACTCTTTTTTTAACTGGTTAAAGATTTGTTTACTTACCTTTTCAAAACTAACTTGTTTCATTGGTCTTTAATGTTGTTTCATCTTCATTGAATTCATTTGTGCTCTGATCTTTATCATTTCTTTCCTTCTACTAATTTTGGATTTAATTTACACTTTTTTTCCAGCTTTCTTTTTAAGTACTAGATATTGAACCCAAAGCCTTTGCCCTGGGCTATATCCCCAGTGCTTTATTAATGTTTTAATTTTTGAAACAGGTTCTCACAAAGCTCTCCAGGCTGGGCCTAAACTTGTAATCTTATCGCTATAGCCTTCAATAGTGCTGGGAGTACAGGATTGCACCATTATACCCAACCTGTCTTTTCAAAATTACTGATAATTTTTATTTCCACAAACTTTCTTCCTAGTACATTTTTGTATATTGCATTGTTTTATTTTTAAAAGTCTTTAACTATTTTTTATTTCATGAATTGATCCAAGAGTAATTTGGTAGCATGCTATTTATTTTCCTTACATATGTACATTTTAAAGTGTATCATATAGATTTCTAGCC
>PVKA01031795.1:0-25925 GCA_004027165.1 Ctenomys sociabilis | reverse complement strand
AGGAAGGGAGCAACCACTTACTTTTCCTTGGGCCCTTAAGCTGTGTGTGAGACTTGGACCCTGGGAAAAAGTCTTGCCCTAGATGCTCTTCACAGGAGCAGCTTGGAATCTAAAACTTGTGTCTTCCCTAGGGACTGAACCTGGGTTTGGGCTGAGGCTGGTGAACGGAGGAGACCGCTGTCAGGGCCGTGTGGAGGTCCTGTACCACGGTTCCTGGGGCACCGTGTGTGATGACAGCTGGGACACCAATGACGCCAATGTGGTGTGCAGGCAGCTGGGCTGTGGCTGGGCTGTGTCTGCTCCAGGAAGTGCCCGGTTTGGCCAAGGTTCTGGGCCCATCGTTTTGGACGACATGGCCTGCTCAGGTCATGAATACTACCTGTGGCAGTGTCGCCACAACGGGTGGCTTTCCCACAACTGTGGACATGGAGAGGATGCTGGCGTCATCTGCTCAGGTGAGGTCATGCCACACCCTGAATTTACTCCCTAAATGGGCTTCCACCAGAACGCCTGGCTTTGCTCTCAGAGCCTCATTTTGGCAGTGGTCTTCCCTGGGCTCATGTGGGTTGTGATGTTATTAGACTAAGCACCAGCCTACTCAGGCCCCAGTGCTGCTTCTTCATGTGCGGTGACTTGTAGCTTCCTCATGGCAGTTCAGCCTGCAGCCCAGTGGCTGACCTTGTAATGAGAGGAGCAGCAAGCTCAGGAATAGCCTGCTACACACATGGCTCCAACAGTGGCTTGGAGGTTACTGGGCTCTGCTGTGCAGAGTCTACAGATCTGCCCACCAGAGGCAGGCATGGTAGGCATCCCACATGGCTCTGGGATCAGATGAGCTAGTGGGAGCTTCCCACCTCTGTAGCTTCCAAGTCTTCTTTAGAGGCACAGGCCCTGGGGGATGTGGTTCACTCGTTCCTCCTCTTCTTGGTACTGCGACCATTTGGAGACTCCTGAAGGTGATCATGTTAAGAGGCTTCACTTGTTATCACCCAGGGAAGTAGGGATGCAAGGGAAGGAGTGGGCATGAGAGAAAGGCAGCGAGAGGTTGGCAGTGAGACAGCTGTGGCTGAGCACTCTGGAGCATCCCAGCAGGAGGGTCTGTGGGACTTGAATAGGATGTTGGTGTTATCAGTGTGAGGGCAGACTGCTGTGTGTCCACCAGCTGAATACCTAAGATATGTGTGCTTGCAAGGGAGCTGGTGCATAGTCTTTTGTTACCTGGACAAGATGGGAGTGAGCTGGAGGAACTTTGGTGTGGGCTACCGGTGTGGGGATCAGACTGAACTCCTTGAGACACGAGAAATAGAGTGTGCCTTCAGCCTCATGCAGCCAGAGGCATGTACAGAGCACCTGCTCCTTGTGGAGACACAGCAAGCTTCCTGTCACTTGTGTGCTTTGTGTCTGAACTTCTTTCTCTTTCCCACAGATGCCACTCCATCGTATAGTATTCCAGGTGAGTCATAGTGTGCGAATTTTGGGTGTTCTCCAATCTTCTGCTTGTCTTCTAAAGCCTACCGTTAGTCCTACCAGTGCCATGGGACATGCTATTCTCCCTGTGTGTTGGTTTGACTCCAGGAGTGTTGTTCTTGCTTCAAATTGCCCTTCACGGTCACCTTCCTCTGATTCACTTATCTGAGTTTTCATGGACTTCTTTTAAAGTGAATTCACTTGTATCTCTTAAAATTCAACACATCTGGACAATATTAAATAAGCTTTGGTCCTTTCCTATTCAATGGCTCTGACAATTCTCATATTTGGGTATATTTTCTAAACTCTGCTGAACCTAAGTACAGGAGAGAGTCCTCACTACCTCAGGCTTAGAAAGCCCCTTGAACTGTGCAGGGCCAGTTTTTGCACTATCTGGACAGAGATGCTGCCATGGAGGTTGAGGGGGACAAAGAGGTATCCATATTCATAAATGGAAATACTTGCTTGATGCCTGGCCTGTCCCTGCTCTCTCTAATCCCTGTGCCCTGGCATCCACATGTGGCCAATGCTTTCTGATCGGAGAGAGTGCCTAACGGCCAGCAGTGTGTAGACACATGTTTGCTCTAGAGAACTCCACAGCCCATACTGAAGAGATCTTCCTCAGACCTTTTTTACGGCCAACTCACAGCAGCAGCCTTGTGGAGATACTGAAGGGGCAGTGCAAAGTGCTGTGTGTCCTGTCTGGGGCAGGAATTTTGGCTTCCTATACTTTTCTTTTGAGTCTAATTTTAGCCATTCCTTCTTGTTTCCATTTGCAGATGTATGGCCTACCACCACCTTCACAACTGTCCCAACAGGTAAGAATTTTCTCAGATATACCTGGGGTTCTCTATTACTTCTTGGTAAACATGGCCTTAAAAATCCTAGAATGAAAGTGAAGTGTGCCTGCCTAAACATGTGTGTGGGCTGGGCGAGTACAAAGCTGAGTGTCAGAGGATCAGTCTGATATTCAACAGAAGGTGTTTTTTTTTAAATCAGAGGGCAACAGATCCACTGCTCAGGGAAGATGCTCCTTGAAGGAAATCAGCATGAGCAACCCCAGAAAGAATCAATAATTCTACCTAGATCTGTTCTGAGGCAGAGATGGCAGATACTTGGGCCCCACTTTTCCTGAAAGAGTTGCATTGCCTGTCTCCCTAAGTGGGCCCTTCTTTCTAAGATTGTTCCTCAGGCAAAGGCTGGGGTCCTATCGTTGCTGCCAGGGGCCTTGTGCTCTCTGGGCCCTTTAGAAAGGGGTTTTTAAGCCCTTTCAAGCTTTTGTTTTGAGCTACTGTGGTACTGGTGGGGTTTCCAGGCCCAGTCTAGGACTCGTGCCAAGCTAGAGAGGAAGAGTCATGGGAGAAGGAAAGGTCGCAGCCAGCATTTATCTGGTGTTCTCACTCTGGTCCCTGAGTCTTCACCTCAGTGAAATGTTAGCCTGAGTACACTACAGGTGAAGTACAGTGACCAGGTTGGAGTCCTGTACTGAGCCCTTCATGCACACTGCCATGCAGTGTGCAGGCCCCAGCCCTGCCCTGAGGGGTGAGAGATAGGAGCCATGGCACAGCCCAGAGCGTGCACACCCTGAAGAAGAGTTCCAATGTGGGCTTGTGGCATGGTTCATGAGAGTAGATGGCGTCTTCCTTCTCTGAGACATCTGTCCCAGCTCATCCTTTCCTCTTTATGCAAGCATAGTTATATGCCGGTGCTCACCTGCGCGGCAGGAGGGGAGGTGACTCTGCTTGCTTCTAGTGGTACTGCAAAGACTCTGCATCTGTGGGTCTCAGCATTTCCCAGAGAAGACACAGATATGGACTGGGCAGGAGACAGGCATTTCTGGGGCTTTTGTTACCACTAGTCTTGGTTCTATCAGGGAACACTCTCTGTTGCTTTGGCTCAAACTATGATAACTTGGGCAGTGATCTTGGACACGGGATCTTGGGTCAGCAGAAAGTAGGAGAGAGCCTGAGAAACTAGAGGAGAAATTGCCAGCATGAAGAGACTGTCTTAGTTTCTTGATGGGGCCTCTGTGCTACGCATAACCTCATGGTGACAACTGCCCTGAGTCTAGGAAGGAAAGGCCACTTTCCCTTCTCTTTAACCTTTCACCTGTATGAAAGACTCAGACACCGTGAAGCAGTCTTGGCTTCATTGCCACTGCATGGCTTTGACGTTGTTCACAGAAACAGCGTCCAATGTGAAACTTGTGTCCTCTCTAGGAACTTATCCTGTGTTGGCCCTGAGGCTGGTGAATGGAGGACACCGCTGTCAGGGCCGCGTGGAGGTCCTGTACCAGGGGTCCTGGGGCACCGTGTGTGATGACAGCTGGGACACCAATGATGCCAATGTGGTGTGCAGGCAGCTGGGCTGTGGCTGGGCTATGTCTGCTCCGGGAAGTGCCCGTTTTGGTCAAGGTTCTGGGCCGATTGTTCTGGATGATGTGGCCTGTTCAGGTCATGAATCCTACCTGTGGAACTGTCGTCACCGCGGGTGGCTCTCTCACAACTGTGGGCACCACGAGGATGCTGGAGTCATCTGCTCATGTGAGTCACTGTCTCTGGGCTTGTTCTTGAAAATCTATTTTGTTAGTTGTCCTTAGCTGTCTGCCAGTCATCTCTTTTCTTCTTAGTCATTCCATAAGAATCGATCTGAGTCTTTGGAATGGGGATAGGAGTTGATTTGGACAGTGAGGATGGGGGATGGGATGCAATCAAGCTTTCAGTCCCTTGCTGGTTCAGTGGAGACAGAGACTCAAGGGAAATCCTGATCTCTGGATTTCTTATCCTATTGGCCCTGGATATAGATGAATGAGATATACACAAAGGGCGAGGGAGGGACTCTTTAATAGAATAGGGTCGTTAAAATTGTCTGCTGAGGGAGGGTGGACAGGAGCTGAAACCCAGATAAAGGAGTCTATGTGGAGGCCACTGCATCCAGAAAACAGGTATTTCTAGGAGCATGGCTGGTTCAAGGTGCGGGCAGGTGGGGGGCTATGCTTTTAACAACTGCCCTTCCAAGTGGCCCCAATGACTATCAAAGAAAGAAGTATGGTGTTTGGTGGGCAACCCTATAATACCTGGCGTGTCATGTGCAGGAATTTGCCCCAAGGCTAGCTTTCATTTTATCTGAATCAATGGGATGGTGGGGGAAAGAATAGGAAAGAGAAAGAGAAATTTGTTTCAACTTTGTCACCATATCTAGACACCAGTTTTCAGACACAGCTTCTTCACTTGATGCCAGGAGTAGATGACAGGGTCTGCCTGGGCCCCTCTCAGACAGTGTGTCTCAGAGACAGTGGATTAGCAGCACCCCATCGAAGGCGAATCACACATGGGTGCTGCCTAAGCTGATCAGGGTCTTCCTTCTGTATCTGCTTTGGCCACTTTCCATGCATTGCATCTGATCTGTCTTCTCTTTCCCACAGATGTTGTGCAGCATCCCACACCCTGGCCAGGTCAGTCCACATCCTTGTCTGGTCAGTTGTCAATCTTGCCAGGTCAGTCCTCCCACCTCTTCAAGCCTGGTCAACCTATCCCTTTTCTCCCCTCTATGCCCCATTTGGAAGCAACAAGAGGGAACAATATCTACCCTCGTTAAGGTCAAATGGGGGTCAGGCTGAGCCTGCAACACATTCATCCTTCTGTCTACCTCTGTGTGGATTTTCTTGTGTCACAGGGATTTTTTGACTACCCTGTCCCTCATCCCAGCCACAGGTCCCTAGACCCAAGTGTGATCAAACAGCTTCCCTCCAACCTTTCTTCTAATTTGGCCTTATTTTTTCTCTCCAGGCTGGTGGAATACAACAGGTCCTGCCAATGGTAAGCACCTGGGAAGAATGCCCTGCTCTCAGAATTCAGTGGTGTGATCAATAGGCCTATGGGACATTCCTTCTCCTTGCTCAAAATCTGTGACTGCTTGTCCCCTCATGAATCATGAAGGATTCTACTCACCTACTGGCTGCACTGTATTGTAAAAGAGATCCAAGAGTCAACATACCCTTGGTTTAAACTCTTCCCTAGTCGGGAAATCGTTGGCTCATATTTATAAGCCGTTCATTTGTGGATCTGGAGCTTCAGATGCAGCGGAATGCAGAAGTTCTAAGGCTACCTGTTTCCTTGGACTTCTTATGTCCACTGTGTATGTGGACTTTGTTATAGGCTTGCTTTTTGTACATTAGGAAGAAAACAGTTATCAGACCCAAGTCTTTCTCCAACTAAGCAGTCTGTTCCTCTGTGTCTGGCTATGGATCTTGGAGGTGGGGCAGGCTCTAATGAACTGGCTTAGCAACAGGTGCCTTCTTCAGAAATATCTCTGTAGGCCCTGATGGCTGGTCAAGGTTTCACATCCACCTTTACAGTCTCTAGTCAAGAGGGGAACATGTGGGCTGCAGGCCCTTCTCGAACCTCACGGGTTGTAGTATTTGTCTGGCTTGTTTATTGGGGAGGAATATTTGTGTTTTAATAGAAAAGGACATGATTTTTAATACACATATATCTTTTAGATTCTTCCTTTAATATTATTTCCTTTTCATTATTTTGCTACTTCCTTTTACTATTTTAGTACTATGGGCTTCCTCCATTGTGTTTGTCTGTGATGGCAGGGCTGGGGAGGGAGGCCAGAGTTCTGTTCATGCTGGGCAAATACTTTACTCTGGAACAATATTCCTGGCACCCAAACTTACCACTTTAAATTGCACCATTTACAGCGTACCATTTGATAAGTTATAGAGACACAGTTCTGTGGCATTAAGCGCACAGCCGGTCTTGTGCAGCTGCCACCCTGCTCTGTTTCCAGGGAGACTTCCTCATCCCAAACCAACACCCACCAGGCCTCCTTCCTCTCTTCTCCTGCCTCTTCACAAGTGTTGATTTGCTTTCGGTGTCCTTAATTTTGCCTGCTCTGTGCATTACGTGTGGAGCCATTCATTCTTTTCTGGTCTATTTCATTTCACATGGTTCAAGACTCATGTATGTCTTAGCATGTAGGAGTGAGCACAGCATTTCCTATTATTGCTAAAGAACATTTGCTTTTATGCAGCTGCCTCACTCCACTTATCTGTCTACCTGCAGATGGATATTTGAGATGTTTCCACGTCTTGGTTGGCATAAGCAGTGTTGTCTAGAGCAGTCAAGTAGGTTTTCGCTTGGACATTTTTATTGTGTTCTTTGGAGAGACTCTGTAAAGTGGATTGTGTGGGTCATATGCTCATCTGACCTATCTGCCCAAGCTACTTATTTTCCTTAGTAGCTGGAGAGTTATGCTCCCATCATTAGTGTCTGAGGGTTCTGATTTTCTTATGTTATTGCTGGAACTGGTTATTATGTATCTTCATCTTTATGAAATCCTGGTGGAGGTAAGGTGGCATCCCTCTTTGATTTGGACAGGATTTCTATAGTAAGTGAGGGCATCATCTTCTATGGACCTATTCCAGTTTGATTTTGTGCCTGTTCTTAGTTAAGTTTCTCGAAGAAACCCTGGGTAGTGACATGGTGCCACAGACTGTGCAAATTTTGGGGTTAGGAGAATGTAGGTGACTACCAGTATTGGCAGGGCACAGGCCCAGGACTCATGTGGTCCCCAGCTGGGACTTGGGTCAACACCCAGAGATATGGGATACAGAGGGCCAGTCTTCACTGAGTCCTCCTGGCCTGGGGTGGGCAGTTTCTGGGTGAAGGGGAGAGAAATCTTCCTATGACTGGGGGGATGGGGAAGGTACCATCCCCCAAGGGTTTTCTAAGTCAGTTGCCATGGGAGAATCAATGTGGGTCAGAGTGGAGCTCTATGCTCAGAGTGCAGGTCCTGCTGTGGCCCGTCCTGAGTTTTGGCTCTGCTTATCCCAGCTTCCCATTCGGTGATGTCCTAGGTCTGGCAGGAGGATTGAGTCTTTCCCTTGGAGCTCTGTATCCACAGCTTTACTAAGAGCACTGGCACATGAGCAGGCTCACATCACCAGTCCCAGTCTCTGCCACCCTCTGCCAGCAATCTCCTCCTAGGGTGTGGTGTCCAGTCCAGGCTGGCACAACTAGCAGTTGTGTCACATGGTAAGCACTGTGCGTGGTTATAGGTTAGGCCAGGACTCTGTTTCTCCTTGTTCATCCCCTAGAACGCAGAGATCAAAGGGGGCAAAGGAAGGCCCTTTCCTACATATGCAATGTTTAGGTAGAAGCTTACCAAGTGTTCTGGTGATAGTTTTCAGTTTGCTGCATTTTCAGAAGTACCTCATGTCTGTGTTCATCTGACCTTCATCCATAAAGCATGCATAGAAATCCTTGAAATTTCTACCTTTACCTCAACTGTTTTGTGAATTTGGCAGTCCTATTTCATCTTCAAGTGTGCATTGGATGTGACCTCCCCCTCTCCATTGAATGTAATATTCCTGGAGGGCATAATAGTTACCTCTTCTGCAAGTTGACAGGGTGGAAATGAACAAGCATGGCAGCGATGGTGGGCATTTGAGCCCTACTCCCCCAAGAAGAACTGTGCCCCTGTTCTTTGCCAAAAGGACCCTGCCCATCTCAGAAGGCTCCTCAGGCAGTGGCCGAATGCTCAGGGCTTCCTGATTGTGGCATTTCATTCATTTGGCAGTGGCATCATTTGTTTTGACTCTATCCTAGCTCTGTGGGCTCTCTCCTTCCTGTACGCCATGGTTCCTTTCCACAGAGTGTGAACTTCAGGGGAGGAAAGGCTGACATGTAGCTGGTGCTAATACTTCATTCCTGATGCTTGACTCCAATGAGATGTTTGCGTCTGCCCAGTCCTGTTGACCTGCAGTGACAGTGGCTGGGGGCCTATCATGGGACGTTAATATAGATTGCTGGTGAGCGCATGCGGCTTTTCCACCGTTGCTTGGAGAGGTGGGTGAGAGGAGTTTCACTCAGAGTTCCATGATTTTGCAGCTGGGCCTGAACATGGGACTCTGCACTGTGCTGCCTCCTGCTTCTGTGGGAGAATTAGATGGTGTCTTCTTTTGCAAGAGACCCCAGATCATCTCCTGTCAGAGACCCATTATCCTCTGCCTGCTCTTGTTCTGTCTTCACACTAGGACATGCGTTTCTGTCCTCTGCTTTGCTGGTGTGCAGGCTGTATGTGCACATGTGGGTACATACGCACATGTGTGCAGGCGCCTTGCTGAGGTGCAGGCTTGGCAGGAGTGTTGTTCCTTCTAACAATCCAGAAATACCTGCAGTTCGGCAGGTCTCACCCAGACACAGAGGAAGTGCAGACAGTGCGATGGGCAGGAGACGGACGGGTGTTTCTGGGCTTTTGTTACCACTAATCTTGATTCTGTCATGCGGTACTCTGTTGCTTTGGCTGCAACTATGAGTGTGTGGGCAGTGACTTTGGACATGAGATCTTGTGTCAGTAGAAGGTAGGGCTGAGCCTACATAACAGAGGAGAAAATACCAAGCTGAAGAGACTCACTGAGCCCGATCTCCATCAGGGCCTCTGTGCCCTGATGAATTCATGGCCACACTGCTCCAGGGCTGGGAAGGGAGGGGCCACTTTCCCTTTCTTGGGCCTTTCACCTTCATGAGAGACTCAGACACGGGGAAGCAGTCTTGGTTCATTGCCACTGCATGGCCTTGAAGTTTTTCCCTGATGAAACTTGTGTCCTCTTTAGGAACTGATTCCAGGTTGGCCCTGAGGCTGGTGAATGGAGGAGGCCGCTGTCAGGGCCGCCTGGAGGTCCTGTACTAGGGGTCCTGGGGCCCCGTGTGTGATGACAGCTGGGACACCAATGATACCAATGTGGTGTGCAGGCAGCTGGGCTGTGGCTGGGCTGTGTCTGCTCCGGGAAGTGCCCGTTTTGGTCAAGGTTCTGGGCCTATTGTCCTGGACGATGTGGCCTGCACAGGTCATGAATCCTACCTGTGGAACTGTCATCACCGCGGGTGGCTCTCTCACAACTGTGGGCACCAGGAGGATGCTGGAGTCATCTGCTCAGGTGATAGAAGATTGGTCTCTATTTTACTGGCTGGTTTTCTTCAAGTAGGGCTGCTATCCCAGCACCTTTGCACCCTGATCCTCTCAGAGATGGGTGTTCTGTTACCTGCAGTGGCAAACCTGTGATGTCTCTGAGCTTAGTGGGTGTGATGCCTCTGGCTCCTTAGCTGTTGTCCCAATAACAGAAGCAGGTTTAACCTAACCCAAGGGTGTGAGAATGAACTCTGCTGCCACTGTTTTGGAGACTAGGTCTATATCTGCTGCGTAGCTTGCTTGTGCCTCTCAGGGATTGTTTCCAAGTGACAAGGGGGAACGGGCTCAACATTTGTCTTGCTTATTGTCCTGAGTGACTTGTTCCAGCACATCTGAGCCCTGAAACTCATTCATGCTTCCATCTGTTCCTTGCAGATGTGTCAACTCCCTCTATACCATTTTTTTTAAGGGTTTTATTTGTTAATTAGTTAGTTAACAAGTAATCATGCTTTTCCATAGCATTTTACAATATGAGCATGTTTTAAGTCTTCCACTGGTCTGAAAAAGTGATATGGCTACTTTTTTGTGTGTCATTAAAAGTTCCTTCACTATCATTTTCAATGCCTGTATTATCTTCTGCTATACCAACAACTTTTTTTCTTGTTGCTGGGACAAAATACCTGATGTCCAGAATTTAGGAAAGAAAGATTTATTTAGATCGTGGTTAGTGGAGGTTTCAGTCCATACTTGGCTGGCTCCGAGAAAGAGTGGCTCAAGGCAGAGGGTGGCTGTTCATGATGGTGGAAAACAGCAAAGAGCAAAGGGAGGAGCAGCAGCTGCTGCAGCTAGAAAGCCTCTCTTCCCTCCCCATATTGAATGCAGGCTCTCCTCCCCACCATTAGGGTCAGATGATGAGTCACTTGGGTGTGTCCCTGCTCTGTTCTGGTCTCTCTTCCCAGCCAGTTTTGTAACCTATGTTTTTTTTTTTTTTAATCTAATTTTAGGACACTATCCACAAACAACAACACGTAGTAAGTACCTGTTATTTCCGCTTTACTTTCTGGGCCTCCAGGTCTGCTAGACTTTGTGGGAATGTTGATCACTCTCCCAAGGGTTTGCCTATCGTGTCTTCCCTGGCAGGCTGTATCCCCTGCAATGTATTGTCCCCTCTTGGTCCTTTCGTGATCTGGATGACTATGATTCAGATCTCCCGTTAGTCCCCAGGAGAGGCTTGCCACCTGTGACCTGCTTGTTCCTTCTCCAACATCAGACCCTGTCCAATGGAAGCCAAATAGTGTGCGGGTCATCATGGATATGTAGTGTAGTGGGCAGTAGCCAGCCAGTGATGCTCAGCACACTCCACACTCCTTGATTCCTTCCCCTCCATAGCTATCCTCAATGCCTTTTGGTCTTCGCTTCCTGCAGCAGTAGCTTCAGGTTCATCCTTTCCCACCATCCTCCACAAAACAGCCAGGGTGGGTGTCACTCCCAGCGCAATGGTTAGTTCCAGTCCCAGCCTTTAAGGGCTTTGTGGCCTCAGGGAATTCCATGACTCAGTGCCTTTGTCTGAGCCCTCCTGACCATCTGCATGGAAGTTCGCAGGTCTCTCATGCTGGGCCCCTTTGCATATGTGTCTCCAGGGCCTGGTGCATCCCTTCCTCCCTTTGCCAGGTCCTGTTTCCTGCCCTTATTCCCCACAAAGTCTGTGTCAGGAGCTAAACCTCTGGCTCCCTTCTCTGGGCTTTTCTCTGTCTCAGCCACATTTCATGATGCATCATCTTCTCCACATGGTGAGAGTTCTGTGTCAGCTCCCCACTGTAAACCAAGGGCTGACATCGTACCTGGCACAGATGAGCCAGCAGTCAACAGCACTGAAGATATAACAACCACCAAAACTAATCCTGGTTTTCTCTGTCCACAGCTTATCCTTTCACTATCACCCAGCCAAACAGTAAGTTCTGAGCTCCCTGACAAATCTGTGGCAGAGATGTCTGAATGTCCCATTCCCTGTCCTCAGTGATGAGGACACTGTGGAGGGCTGATGGGAATGGCTAGAAGAAAGCTTACCTAAGCACAGCCACTGGGAAGGGTGTCTCCCCTGACCCCTTGGTGGATGGCTCATGTCAGACATATTTTTGTCACATCCCTTACTTGGAGATTGTGTGACACATTTTCCCAGGTGACTGTACAGTCACCAGCACCTTGTTGTCCTTACAGAAACCTATTCCTGTGGAGGCTTCCTGTCACAGTCATCAGGGAGCTTTTCTAGCCCCTTCTACCCTGGAAACTATCCGAACAATGCCAGATGTCTGTGGGACATTGAGGTCCCAAACAACTACCTTGTGACTGTCATCTTCACGAATGTCCAGTGAGTATGTGGATGCAAAGCAGAATGCATGACGGATCCCATGGATGTTGAGGAAGAGAGGACAGGGTACTTAGAAATTCAGGGGAGATGTGTGTGCAGATGGCATTTTTTATTATGGGTTTAATTTTGGACTTAGCCTAGCACTAGCTTACGGGGAGTGCTGATAGATTCCACCAGTGTGCCATAGGTAGTCACACGTCTTCCCCCAGCTATGGTCAAAAGAGGAGAATGAAATATCTGCTCTCTTCACCTCACTGATTGTTGAGAAGATCACTACAATATGTCACAAGGCTTGGAAAATGTCACTCAGTGAGAGGGAGGGGATGTTGTTAGGAGCAAAGGTGATCTTTAGGGAGTGATGCAAATAATCCTATTACCTGTAGCGATTTTGTTGAACTCTTTTCTTACTACTCTTTCCTGTCTCTCATGAGTTCCTGGAGTTGGGAAGAGCGAGGATTTTGCCGTTGCCATAGACATGAGGCTCTCTGTTCCTCCTCCAATTACAAGTGGAAATACATTATTTTAGACAGAGGAGACATCACCAAAAAATGCATTAATATATGAGGTATCCTAGGAGAGGGAAGCAGGCTGACTATGGAAAGATGCCAGAATTTTCTAGAGTCATGGACAAGGGGGAACCAAACATTTTTCTCTAACAACTACCCCTGAACAAAATAGTTCTCTCTCTTGATTTCTGTTTGCAGAAATCTTGGCATCTCTTGGAGTGTTACAAGAGATATGTGATCTGAATCTCCTTGTCACTGCACTACACCCAAAGCTCCTGAGTCCTCAGGAACTGGGCTGTGCCTGGCCATTCTTTAGCCAGCATGCCTATGACAGTGTCACTGTTGACATTATATGCAGCACTCCTCCATTCGCTATTTTATTGGAACCTCACAAAGGTCTTCTTCAATATACATGGGCAGGATTATTTCACCTCTGTACATAAGAAATTTGAATTTCAGAAGGTTATTTGACTCACTTCATATTTATTCCTTCAATTATGTATTTGTATCACTAGGAACTCATGAATATGTATGTCAGTCTGTAGGAGAACCAGGGACACTTTAGTGAAAGAAAAATGGTCTAGAATATGCACCCTTCCTTTTTCAATTCAAAGGGTTTTTAGGAGAGGGTTATAGATTTCATATGCCTGACTCCAAAGGCTGGATGAGGATGCAGGTGCTCATGAGAATACAAATTCCACTTGCTTTAAGGAAATCTACTCTTTTCCATGGTAACTTTTTCCAGAGTTTGGAAGGCAAAAGTCTGACTTCCTCTGTGAGGAAGTATCAAAGTATGGACAGAACTGACACTGTGTGACCTGTCTTTGCAGGCTGGAAAATGACTGCAACTTTGATTACATTGAGATTTTCGACGGTCCCCACCATAGTTCCCCTCTCATTACTAAGATCTGCAATGGGTACAGGGGCTCCTTCACTTCAACATCGAACTTCATGTCAGTTCGCTTTACCAGCGATCACAGTATCACACAGAGAGGATTCCGGGCTGAGTTCTACTCCACCTTTGCTAATGACAGCACTAGTAAGTTTCCTGGGAGGACTCTTGGCTCAGAATGGCGACATCACTAAGAGCCTTCTGCTGCTCAATTGTCCTGTGGTTGTGAAATGCAAAATTAGATCACCCTGGTCAGTGACCCCGGGCTTGATGTCTGGCCTAGCCAGGCCTTGGACACTGGGTCTAGGGACACCAACTGCTGGATGTGAGGTCAAGGGCCAGCGCTGGATGAGTGATGTGTATTAGTCTTATTGTAATTAGCAAAGAGGAGGCAGAAGGTGCAAGATTATGCTTCAAGCAGATAGCAAGAAGTCAGTGCCAAAGGCAGAAATGACCACCTGGTTTGAAGCTGTGTGGCGTTTGTTGAAGGTGGGGCACTGGCCACACCGTAAGACCTAACATCCTAGACTTCCATCTGAAGATCCACAGAGCTGGTCACAGTCTCTTCCAGAAGAGGCCATGTAGTTGCAATCTGAGATGCTGCATGGCCTGAAAATTTACATCGGGCAAGATGATGTCCAAGACCTTTTAAGCAGTCAGGATTTGAAGCATTGAATTCCTCCATAGCTAAGTGACCTTACTTTATAGCATAAATTTGACCGTAGAGTTACTTTATCTTGTCAATAAATGGTAATACAGCACAGCATTTCACTTATTTAGAATCTTGTTTCATGTTGTCTGTCAGGGACATCCTAACTCCATATGCCTCTTGGGCTTCCACGAGGGTGGGGCTGACTGGTGGTAAATGACAGTTGGGGGTTGCAAGAAGATATATCTATTGATGCTCCCTCCATGCTAACTGTGTATGTCAGCTGTCTTTATTGGCAGTCCTTTTTATGGAAAAAGTACTGGGTAGGACTTGTGGGGCTTGGAGATACTGATCAACTGTATGATTTTCCCTTTCCATCAGGTCTCATTTGTCTGCCGAATCACATGCAAGCCAGAGTGAGCAAGGCCTACCTCCATTCCCTGGGCTATTTGCCCAGTGATCTTGTCATTTCTGGCTGGAACAGGAGCTATTCTTGTCGGCCCCAGATAACGTGGAGTCATGTGATATTCACAATTCCCTACGTGGGCTGTGGCACCATCAGGCAGGTAAGCCTAGAACAGCTCTCTCCACTTCCTCTTGAGAACGCTTTTTTTTTTTTTTTTTTTTTTTTTTCCAGTGATACATGGAATGATCCTGGGATCCTCATGTTATGATTTTGGTGGAGTCAGGACACAGTCTGAGCAAAGGAAGACATAAATCTTTAGGATCATGACATATCTACAGCTACTTCTGGATAGGAGGGCATAGAAGGACAGAAGGAAGCTCAGGGAGCAATTTCTTTGCCTGTGCTTATAGAAAGCCAGCTCATTAGGCTACTGCCCCCAGCAGCAATAACCTGGCAAACTCATTCCTGTTCTTTTGACCCACAAAAAACAGAGGAAGAACACACTCATCTCACCAACTAAATGGGCCCACTGGCTGTGAGTGCCTGTGACTGAGGAACTGCAGTGGCCACATGGTGAACCAGACCCCCTAATTAGATCCTCTATAAAAGAGGTCTCCTTTGGAGAGGTGCTTGGCGGGCGAGGTAGACACTTGCATGTAAGAGTGCACACCATGCATGTGGTTTGTTCTACCTACCTTTTATATTTCATCCTGTAAACTTATCATCTTGGGTCCTGGATTGTCATGAGTTTAGTCCCTGGCAGCAGTCCACCAGTAGCCATCTTTGCTTCAGAAGCAACCAGCCAGCAATATTGTGCCCTTAACTGTGTATCTGACTAAAATGGAAAATTTTCTCTTCCTTTTCTTCATGCAAATGTTAAGGCTGACTCACATCTTAGGTCTTCTGTTTGAGACACTAATGGTGTTATCTTTCTGTTCATTCTTGTGAAAACACTTATGGGGGACTGGGGCTCGAAGCACGTGGGTCTGGGAGAGGTTTGCTTCTGACTGTCAGAGCACTTGGGAGGAGAAGGATTGTCAGTCCTCAGAGGAGCGGTGACACTCTCATGCTCACCACCAGAGCTGCTGATTACCATCATGAATCTCCCAGGAGGACTTGTTTCCCATGATCTCTTGGCCACTTGGACTGACAGCTCCCTCTCTTGTCCTCCACACATCCTGGCACTTCCATAGGGCTGCTGGCCCTGTTCCTTTCATTCCTTCCACTAACACCTACCGAAGCTACCAATGCTATAGGTAATGCTGTATCAGGCCCTCAAGGAAGAGTGTTCAGGTATCATCTCTCCTAGAAGATGGCCACTGCTCCCAGGTGTAGCGATCCCATCCTTGGAAAAATCACTTTCAAGAGATGATAGGCACAGCAAATGCCATGAGGGACCAAGAGTTTTAAGAATTTGCTGGCTAGTGAAAGGCACAGTAGCAAATGGTCCTGTGGGATAAGACTGGCTCCAGGGTGCCATGACCCTCACAACTGCCCCCACCCTCAACACCTTCTGATAGTATAACTCTGGATCTCAAGGGCTTCCAGCTCGCACAGTGTCCATCCCCAAGCTGCAGCAGTTAATAGTGAAACAAAACACCAAGGAATTCACACTAACCTCACCAGACCCACCTCTGACGAGTTTGTGACTTCCTTCTCTGTGATCCCCAGCAACAGTGAGAATGAGGCAGAATGTTTTCCTTTGAGATTTGAAATGGGGAGCCCAAAGTCATGGTAAGCCAGGAGCTCATCCAAATGCATCAGTCTTGCCAGTGAGGAAGAGCAATGACTGGCCCACACCATGGTCATCATGTGGAAACAGAAGTGGAGGAGGAAGTCTTGCTAGTTGAGCTGGACATCCAGGCCAGATAACAGTAGCCATGGGAGCATAGGCACAGCCCATCTGTGTGTGGTTCTGGGGACACTCTGAGATCTGTGGAGTATTATTACAGATCAAATCAATGGTGAAATTCTCTTACCAGATGCCGCTTGCCTCATTCTGTTCTCTTGCCTGTTGCACCTAGGTCGATAATGACACCATCAGCTATTCCAACTTACTCAGAGCAGCTGTTTCAAATGGCATCATCAAAAGGAAGAAAGACCTCAGCATTCATGTCAGCTGCAAGATGCTCCAGAACACCTGGGTCAACACCATGTACATTACTAATGACACCACGGAGGTGCAGGAAGTCCAGTATGGCAATTTCAATGTGAACATTTCTTTCTATACATCTCCTTCCTTCTTATATCCTGTGACCCACAACCCATACTTCGTGGACCTGGATCAGAATCTGTATCTTCAGGCTCAAATCCTCCATTCTGATGCCTCGCTGGCCTTGTTTGTGGACACTTGTGTGGCTTCACCATATCCGAATGACTTCTCATCATTGACCTATGATCTCATCCGGGGAGGGTAAGGACTGCTCTTATGGGGTGGATTTAAACCTTTGCCTGCTAATTCAAACACAAGTAGTCCATGAGCGTACACGTCTTAGTTAACTGAAGGAGCTGAAGCTCAGCTGGACCCCTTTCTAGGCAGAGTAATATCGTGCGCCTTTTACATCTTGAACCCCTTTCTTGCTGTGTCCTGGATGACATCACTGACTAGAGGGTCAGCATTTTCATCATCTCCCATTAACAGGTGGGAAGAATGGAATGATTTACCAGTGGTCATTTAATAGTTTGGCTGTAAACTGGGATTAGACCGTAGGTGGTCAAACTCTATCCTTCAGTTAAAACTAACTATGCGTAATGGGAAAAGCATTGGCCTGGGAGCAGAACAAGGAGGGAACCTGTGCTTGTTTGGGCCAGTTTCCTGACCTATCAGTTGTGATAGCAATACCCGCACTATCAGTCTTTCATGTTATGAGAAAAAGCGTGGATGGACCCTAAGCTCATCCAGCAGACGATCCACAGAATCATTGCACTGAGGAGCTCTTTTGACTTTCATGGGCCTGAAAAGCTCTCCAGCTCCTCTCAGGTGGTGCAGGGGTCAGGCCAATGTGCCCAGACTGGCTGTGTCCCTTGCTCCAGTTGCCTGGATGAGGTACTCTGCAGATGTAGGTGAGATTCCCCTGCTTTCCCTAAAGAGCGCTGAGGAGCCAGGGTTGCAAGTCTAAGCCCCATTCCGTATCCTCTGATGGTGGTGGCATTGTACTTCTTGACTTACCATATGGCCTTCAGTGTCTTATTAGCCATTGCCTCCTAGGAGAAACTACACTGACAAGGTAAGGAGTGCTGCTAGGAATGAAGGGTGAGGATTGTATTTCACACCTCCCTAAGATGTTAAAAGCAGCAACTTTCTTGGCACAGTCTAAATGCATGTCAGTTCCATAAATAGTAGAAAGACTCATCTTGTCTAATCTAGCAGTTGTCCCCAGCAACAAAGATGGAGAGAAAGCTTACTCAGATCCCCTCTCTGTATAGCAGCAAGTTGGCATTTGAGTGGATACACAGATTCAATAACTAATACTTTCTACCTTGTTATTTTCCTAGTGGTTGTCCATAGCACTAGAAGCCGACATAATATCCTGTCCAACCCCCCATTAGTACAAATCTTGCCTCTCATAGAATTATGTAGAAGCGCGGCATATTTATCCCAACTGTACTGTCCAAACACACACATCATGATTCTTCCTTTCTATACCCCTTCCTTTGTCTACACCTGTCAAAGATGAGCACTCCATTGTCATTCAACTAATTTAGGTGCCTGAACTCGACGACACAATCCAACACAGTCTAGCATTCCACAATAGTGAGTTATACGAAGAAGTTGTCGACCATAGCCGTTTACAGCTCAACTTATTATTATGGCCCTGTGTTGTATACCTCATTTATACTCAATGAGCCAAACGAATGAAAATGAGTGAGCAATTTAATGTCCTGCTCAGAGTCTTGTCCACAGGTGACATTCTGCCACCTACATGGTGATGCACTTTTATGGGAGGAGAGAGAACTAACTGCATGAAGTGGAGAAATCCAGCAAGGGGGCCACTTAAGGTGCTGGCAAGGTTCCAGGGCTCCCTGGCCTGTTTCACAGGTGCCCTGTCACTGGAGGAGCCTCTGGGGTTTCCTCTTGCACCTTGGTCATGAAGGAGGATGCTCTGGGAAAACCACAATGAAATCTGAGTGTTTGAGGACAGCTGAGGTGAAAATAGAGGCAGGAAGTAAGTGTAGGAAGACAGGATGGGGGTGAGCAGACTAAGACCAAGTCTCTGGGACAGCCAGGCTGTCCTGGAACCAGAGCCACTCACCCCAGAGACATCCCTGCCCTACCGTCACCAGCAGGTACTCCCCCTTCTCCTGTCTTGTCGCTCAAAGCCCCACGATTCTAGCTGCACATGGCTTATCATGGGACAATGTACCCTCACTCATAAGAAGCAAAGTCCCTTGAGCAGTTCCTTAAATTATTTTCCTTCCACTATCAGCTGGGACTAGGGACTGAGGAAGGAATTCCACCAAGAGAATGAGGAAGTGCTTGGATATTGGAGTAAGGCCTGCTTGGCCCTCAGGATACTGTGGAAAACACAGCTGCACAGGGCTCGGGAGAGGCCCAGTGGCTACCTCAGCTGGGGGGTAGAGAGCCAGGCAGGCCAGGCACAAATTGCCCAACATGTACCCAGATATCACTTTACCTGGCCCTGCAACCAGAAAAGGGAATGCGAAATTCTCTTTCCTCCCGTGTCTTTGGTCTGCTCTTGGGATGCAGACTTGAGCCACTTATCCGACTCACCTGGCTTCCTTGGGGCCATTGCATATGCATCCTTACCTGAATCCTAACCCTCTGTGCTGCACAAGGCCTATTTGTCTGCCTGGAAGCCCCCAGGGGGACTTGTTATTGGAAGATCTGGTGATGCACCAGAACCTCTGGGTTCGTCCACATTCCTGTCAGTGAGTGTGTGATCCACATGGTCATTAGAAAAGAAGTGAGGTGGCGCGCGCCTGGTGCAATTGAGTCATGACAAATGAGCACCTTGGTGAGAGCTAACGTAACTGTTCTTTTCTTTAAGGTGTGTAAGAGATGAAACCTTCCAAGTCTACTCCCAACCCTCTCCCCGAGTGGCCCGCTTGAAGTTCAAGTCCTTCCACTTCCTGAACCGCTTCCCCTCAGTGTACCTGCAGTGTAAACTGGTGGTGTGCAGAGCCTATGACTATTCTTCCCGGTGCTACAGAGGCTGCATTGTGAGGTCCAAGAGAGACGTGGGCTCCTATCAGGAGAAAGTAGAGGTTGTCCTGGGACCCATCCAACAGCAAGTCCCACCTAAAGACAAGAAGAGCCCGGGTAGGTGGCCAGTCTCGGACGACCCCACTGCCCACTGAAGCCCAGACCCATGACACTCATGGAATTAAGATGCTGTTGGTGTCACGCTACCACCCAAATGTGCCAGGCACACTGTACTATGCCTGGGAAGAGGGTTTGATCCACAAGGCATATAGACGTGATGCTTTATTCTCTGGGTTCCGAACTCCTGGAACCTATGCTTCTTCTGCTTCGAATGTAAATGCTAATGCTTACCTCTTAGGACTGTGGAGAGGGTTAAATAAAGTGGTGTTAACTCAAATGCCTTGACTTCTGACTGGTGTACATCACTGGATACTTTATGCACAGTAGCTTGTTACTATTGGCATTGTCATTCATATTAACGATGTTAATGATAATAGTGTTAATGATGCTATTATTCCTCATTATAATAACACCGAGTGGTAACCCCAGGCATAGGGACATCAGTGTCAGGCTGGCCATCAGAATGTGTGTATGGATGAGTGTGAGGAGGAGGGAATATTCCCAGGATTCTCAGGGTGATACACAGGATCCCTGGCCCAGCCTAGGGCCAGGTCTACAGATATAGTAGCCACAGTTATAGGGACAGGGAAGGGCTAGCAGTAGTGACCACAGCCCCTCCCATCCACCAAGGCATCAGGCATCTTTATAGCTTCATCCTTTCAAGCCTAGGATTAGACATGTCTCCTTGGCCAGTTGATTTTCATTTGTTCCCTTAGTTGTTCATTCAACAAATTTTATCAAATGCCTATTGTGAGGCAGTAAACAAATGAGCAGATGTAGATCAAAATCTCTGTCCTTGAGGAGCTTGAACTCCGTGGGACAAGGTGCAGTAGGAGTAGAACTAGGGCATCTGCATCTGATAGCAACAGATCGGTGGTGAGGAGGACCACGCACAGGAGGAAGGAGTAACCAGTATGGCCTTCTCTCCTCTGTGTGTGCTCCCTGGGGCCACTTCAGTAGTTCAGGCCTTGCCTAATTTATTCCCTGGTATAATATAATCCTGTCTCCAAAGGCCCCAGATCTCTCTCCCAACATTGAACTCCCCAGTCAGAATTGTTCTCCTAAAGTCTAGCTCTGAGTTCCTGCTCAAAAACCTTTCTATTTTATTTTATTCAAAAACCTTTCTTTGAATTTCTAGTCAACAAGGCAAGGTGAAATAAAACTCCCACCAAACACTTGGCTGCCTTTTGGGCTATGACTTCAGATTCTCCTTTGCCACTTCCCTCTTCCATTTTTTAAATATGTTCTTACCAAATGGTTCAGCTGATGCAGACAATGGCTCTTGTGTGTTTCCCCTTTGCTTCTCCTCTGGGTTCTGTCCCAGTCCCAACTCTTTTTTTTGGTGTCCTCTTCTCCCAGACCTGGAGATGCTGGAAGTGGAGCAGCCGGGCAGCCCCCAGGGGAGCTATCACAGCACTGCCATGGCTGCAGGAGTCTTCCTAGCCTTGGTCCTGGCCGTGGCAGCCTTCACACTGGGGAGGACACGTAGCACCAGTGCCTATCCCCGGAGCACTAGGCTGTGAGGCCAGGAGGACGCGCTCAAACACTGGTCCTGTGTGCTCAGGCACTCTGCAATGGAGGAAGACATGAGGGCACAGAAACGGGCACCCCGGAGCATCGTGACTTAGTTTCTCTTGGCACAAGTGTATGATCAGGTGAGCTGAGGTGGCAGCAAAGAGAGGTGGGGGCCTGGTTCTTTGTAGATCCACAGATTCCTGGTTGTTGAGAATGTCACATGTAGATGCAGAGCCTACAAATTTCACATGCAGCTGTGAGCCAAATGCTGCCATTTCTCTACATATTTTTTTTCTGATCTTTTACAAATCAGTTTCTTAGTTTATTGCATGAATCTCAGCCTTTCCTTACAATAGGGTGAGCTAAATAAAGCATCTTTTGGAGTGCATGTGTCTTGCTTGGCAGTCTTTCCAGATGTTCACTTGTGAACTGGATCCCCTCAAATTAAGCTAGGATGAGATGTCAGCAGGAACAATAAAAGCTCTGGTCTCCAACCTCCAGAAGCCCTAAGGAGTGGCTAATGTGTCCTTTCAGTATCCTAGGGATGAGAAGTCTTTGGCTTGCATGGGACGCAGTCTGTGACCCTGAGCCTTTCTGGAGGGACTGAGGAACCAGGCATTGTGGGACTATTTTGCTGCTTCTCATTTTCCTGGGCATGATCTCCCACATTCACTGTTGCCTCCCAAGCAGGGTGGTCAAGGAGAGCTGGAGAAGTCACCCTATGGGGATCTACCTGTCATGAAAAGGGATGGCACTGCAGTGAGATGCAGGCCCTAGCCTGGGGACAGCTCTGAGCAGATATAGGCCTGCTTGGAGCCCAGTGACCCTGTGGTGAGCTATGTACTTAGAAGGCAGACATAGACACTGCATCCCACAGGCGAGGTGAGCAGCAAGCCTGGACACGAGGCGTGCACCTATTTTGAGTTGTGTCCTCTTCCCTTTTGGACCCACACCTGCCTTGAATTTTCTTCCAAGAGGAGCAGCATCACTCCCCATCACCACCAGCCTCCCCATCACCACCATACCATTTGTGGAGGCCAGAGGGCGCTATGGCTCAATCTTAGTACCATTTTGTTTTGGGGACTTCATGGCAGTATTTAGTTTCTTTGGTGCCAATAGTTGTCCAGGACAAGAAGATTTTCCTTTTTGTTTGTTTCTCTGCCACTGCTACCCTTCTGCTTTAAGGAAAGAGAAGCTGATTCTCTTCTTTAAAAACAGACTAACTGGTAGCTTTCCCTTCTCCCACAGATCCTACACATGCCAAAAGTGGGCTCCCAGAAGCCCCTACACATGCTGTCCCCTTCAGCCTGTCCCTGGATCAAGGACACCTGAAGTGGTCAACCTAGGGTTTGCTCAGAGGGAAACTCACATACTGAAAGATTTGGTGACATCAAGTGGCTTTCAGAGTGTGCTGCTCAGGGACAGTTCCTGGTCATTTGCGTCAGGACAAGATGAGTTTAACATCAGAGTCTCCTCCCAATGGATGCTGGTCTAGACACACAGTGTGGGGTGTGTATGTGCTTTGGGAGGAGGCTCAGGTGTTGACAGAGAGAGAGAGAGAGAGAGAGAGAGAGAGAGAGAGAGAGAGAGGCATTGGCGATGCCAAGGGCAGGAAATGCTATATGTTCAGAAATTTTGGGAGCCAGGAAGATGGCTCAGTGGAATAAATGTTTCCCTGGCAAACACAAGGTCCTGAGTTCAATTCCCAGTTCTGCCAAAACAAAAACAAAAACAGAAATTTTGCAAGTGGGTTGTCAAGCAGCCATTACAAACAATTAAATTTAGTGAATTATATTGCGAACAAAGACAACATGTCCTCAAACTTCATCATTTTCTGATTACATGACTCCATTTGACTGTGATCTTTGCCAAGGGTTATTTACATACAGTGTATCTGTCTGGTAGAAATACTACATCTTTTGGTATACAGGTATTGCTCTATCTCGGTCTTAACCATCCAGCAGAAATGTATAAAAATGATATATGTAACGTGGGGCCGTAATAATACGTTGAGCTGTTAATGGCTATAGTCAACAATTTCTTCAGATAACTCACTATTATTTGTGGACTGCTGGGCTGTGTTGGATTGTGTCGTCGAGTTCAGGCACCTAAATTGGTTTAATGACAATGGAGTGTGGAAGAACCATGATGTGTGTGTATAAACAGTACAGTTAGGATAAATATGTCATGCTTCTGCATAATTCTGTGAGAAGCAAGATTTGCACTAATGGTGGTTGGACAGAATATTATGCTGGCTTCTAGTACTATGGACAACCACTAGGAAAATAATAAGGTAGCAAGTATTAATTATTGAATCTTTGATATAATTCAGGTATAAAAATAAGATAAGTAAACAGCTACACTCTCTTAACTCACTGATTACAGACATCTGCTATAATAATGGCTGAAAGTATAATATCATGTATGCACCTTGTACGATACCAAAACATTACGAAAACAGTTCGCAATGTATTCATTTATCGAATCTGTCCTAATTTGTCTTGAAATTATCTCATTGCTATTTGTTCTTCAATACAATAAATGAAAAAAGAACTTTTAACAGGACCAAAGCCATCACAGAAGATACAAATTTAGTTTTTTAAAAATTATTTTGAAATAATCTGAAATAAATTTTGCAGGAAGAGTACCAAGAATGCCCTTGCACAAGGGAAGCAGATTTGCTCTGCTGGCATCTCACTGCTCTGCCCTCCCACCTGCTCTCCATCTCTGTTTACATCCATTGTCATTCTTCTTTTCTTTCTGAACCATTTGGAAGTAAGCTGCAGGTAAGATGCTCACAACAGCTAAATAAACCAACGTGCATTTCCAAAGAGACACCTTTCCACATCCTCATCACTTCTAGAAATAAACTCTGGTAAGACTGTCAGGTCAAGGTCATAGCCAACTGTCCTCAGGATGTCTCGTTGTTTGCAGGATTCAGGATTCCACTGAGAAATATTTGTGTAAGCTGTCATGTTTCTTCAGCATCAGCCCTTCTGAAAGAACATCAGTCTCTCCTTGCCTTCCTTGTCTTTGACAGCGGTAGAGCACGGGCTTTGGAGCCCAAGTCTGTGGGAGGGCCCTCCACATGGGTGTTTTCCATGGTCTCACGTCTGTGGCAGGAGTATCACAGGGGAACAGGATCTCCCACATCCCCCTCCCCCCATGGTAGTCTTAAAGTTGACCACCTGTTCATGTTGGTGGCTGTCAGTATATTTGGTTTTCATTTTGAGACTTTGCCAATTTGTGTTCTTCCTTTTAACCAGCACACCAGTTACTTTACAGTATTATTTGGTTCTCCTGTGTTTGGTATATCACACATGAGCTGTTCAGTACAGCTATGTGATAACTAAAAGTTTGTGTTCTTGACCAGGATTTTTCACTTCTTCTTTTCCCTGGGCCTTATAGCTGTCATGCTAATTTTGTTTCTAGAGTTCAAATACTTCACATTCCACACATAAGTAGCATTTGTCTTTCTATGTCTGGCTTACTTTACTTAGCAGGATGTTCTCTCCGTCCACTCATTTGTCTACCCATTCATTCACCCATCCATTCATCCATCCATCCACCCATCCATTCATTCATGTTGTTAAAATAGTAGTATCTTATTAGAGACTGAATAATATTCATGTGTGCGGCATTCTTTATCCATTCTACCAACAGTAGACACTTAGTGTGATTCCAAATTTTTAGGATCCTCCATATTGCTTTTGTGATGGCCATACAAATTTGTATTTCCACCAAGACAGTATAAGCCTTCCCTTCTCATGTCCTTGATCTTTTATCTTTTTGATAATGACTGTCCAAATAGATGTGAAGTGATATTTTGCTATTTTGATTGGCATTTCCTTGAAATTAGTGATGCTGAACATCTTTTCATGTAGTTGGTCATTTGAATGCCTTGTTTGGAAAACTGTCTATTTAGATCCTTTTCCTATGAATTATTTCTGGTTTTCTGCTTCTGAGTTGTATGAAATCCTTAGTTTGGGTAGTCTACATATTAGATGGCATTTGCCTGTGAAACCATCTCATCCTGAGCTTTTCTTTGTTGGTAGTGTTTTCCATTACTCATTCAATTTCTGTATGTGTAGTTATTTCTTAGAAATTCCCTACCGCTTAGATTGTTTAGTTTTTGATTCATAGTTGTTAATCATTGTTCTTTATATTTCTGTGGGCTCAATTGTGGTGACCCTTTTCATTTTCTGATTTCTGAGTATTCTCCATTTTTTTCCTTAGTTTTCCTAAGGCTTTGTTGATTTTATTTGTCTTTCTAAAATAATTTTTTCGGCTGCGGAGATGGCTCAGTAGAATAAGTGCCTCCCTGGCAAGTGCAAGGGCCTGAGTTCAATCCCCTGTTCCACCCCAAAAAAATCTTTTTAGCTTTTAAGGTTGATGCACTACTCTCTATTATGTTTGCTATAATCTTTATTTTCCCCACCTATCTGCCAAGTTTGGGCTCAGTTTAGTCTTTTTCTAGTTGTGGAATAAAATTAGATTATTTATTTAAAAAAACCTTTTTTATATCTAAGCCTTTATTGTGATAAATTTTCCTCTTAGTACTGTTTTTGTTGTATCCCATAAGTTTTGATATGTTGTACTTTTATGGGGGGGCAGAGAGGTCTTGAGACATTTTCTAATTTCATTTTTTTATTTCTTCTTTATCTAATACTTATTTGTGAATTTACTTTCTCTGTCTCTCACTCTCATATATATATATATATATATTAGTTAGGATTTTTTCAAAGTTTGTGGGTTGTCTTTTCACTCTGTTGACAATTTCTTTTGACATGCAGAAGCTCTTTAGGAAAAGTTGATCCCATTTGTTGATTCTTTCAAGAGCTTCCCGTGCGAATATATGTTTGTTCATGAACTCTTTACCTACCCCTATGTCTTCAAGAGTTCCTCCTACTTTCTCTTCCAG
>PVKA01031794.1:0-25925 GCA_004027165.1 Ctenomys sociabilis | reverse complement strand
AGAACTAAGATATAACAGGGCCCTCAAATTTAAAGACCCAATTCAGAAATGGGCATCTGAGATGAATACACACTTCTCAGAGGACGAAATTAAAGAAGCAAACAAATATATGAAAAAATGCTCCACATCGCTAGCCATTCGTGAAATGCAAATAAAAACAACACTGAGATATCATCTCACTCCAGAAAGAATGGCTATCCTAAGGAAATCAACCAACAACAAATGTTGGAGAGGTTTTGGGGAAAAGGGAACACTTCTCCACTGCTGGTAGGAATGTAGACTAGTACAACCATTGTGGAGGTCAGTATGGAGACTCCTCAAAAGAATAGGACTAGAAATCCCATTCAAGCCAGCTATCCCCCTACTGGGAATTTTCCCAAAGGATTGGGATACATTGTGTCATAGAGATATATGTATACCTATGTTTATAGCAGCACAATGTGTGATAGCAAAATCTTGGAAACAACCGAGATGTTCATCACATGAGGAATGGTTGAAAAAGATGTGGTATTTCTATATAATGGAGTATTACTCAGCTATTAAGAATGATAAGTTTGAAGCATTTATACTGAAGTGGATGCCACTTGAACTTATACTCATAAGTGAGATAAACCAGACATACATATGTAAATATCGTATAGTCTCCCTAGTATAACAAGCAAAAAGCAGAAATACAAAAGGAAATGTACAAGAAGTAAAATCAATTGAGTCAGATAAGGCAAAGTGAATGGCATAAGCTGCACGATACTAATCAGCTTTTCTTCTGGATGGTTAACAACCTAAGATCACAAGTCAGAGTTGGAGAAATAGAAGAGCCACAAGGCCCGCCAACATTTTGGCCCTAGCCTTTCAAGGTCTGCGAAGACTCAGGGCATAGGAGAACCTGTACTGCAATATCATGGGACTGAAGTGAGCTCCAAATTTTCTGAGCAAGGAGATTGTGGAGCCACAGAGGAAAGAGATTGAAGTTCTATAGTGTGCCTGGGGAGAGTCACATGAAGAGAAATCTTTTTCTCAGGCTCTCACAGAGAGCATTCTGGTCAAGCATTGGTCGTGACTCATCCACATGGATGACACAGGCAAAGGAACTACAGAATAATGTACAGGACTACAAGATAAACCCTGAGAAGACTTCAATGACCACATAGGAAATATAAAGTTCATGTGTTGATATATAAGTTTTGATCTACCTAGGTCTTAACCATCCAGCAGAAAAGTATAAAAGTAGAAAAATGAAGTATACATCATGAGCCCATAATATTAAGCTGAGCTGTAAATGGATATGGTCAACAATTTCTTCGAATAACTCCCTATGGTTGCAGAATGCTGGACTGTGTTGGATTGTGGTGTCGAGTTCAAGCACCTAAGGTAGTTGAATGTCAACGGAGTGCCCACTTTTGACAGGTGTAGACAAAGAAAGGGTTGTAAAAAGAAAAAATCATCCTGTGTGTGTATAGACAGTACAGTTGGGATAGATAACGCTGTGCTTCTACATAATTCTATGAGAGGCAAGATCTGCACTATTGGTGGTGGGACAGGATATTATGTCGGCTTTTAGTGCTATGGTCATCCACTAGGTAAATAATTATTGAATCTTTGATGTAATTCAGCTACATAAAGACCTGTAAATATAATATCATGTATGCACCTTGTACAATACCAAAATGTTATGAAAACAGTTTGCAATGTATTATTTCATCGACTCTGTATGGTTATGGTGTTTTGAAACTGTCTGATTGACATTTGTATTTCAATAAAATAAAAATAATTGGAAAAAAAATTAAAAATGGAATTACTACTTTGTATCCAAAGGATATGAAACCAGTATGAATAGGCTATCTATGCCAGTGTGTTCATTGTACCAAGATGTGGAATCAATCTATGTGTTCATCAGTGGATGAAGAAAGAAAATATGATATATGAGTACAATAAAATACTATTCAGCCTTAAAAGAAGAAAATCTTGCCAGTTGTAGTACTATAGATGAAACTGGAGGATATTAGATTATGTAAACTCAGTCAGGCATGCAAAGATAAATACTTCAGGTTCACACTCATATGTGGAATCTAAAATGTTAAACTTAACTTAGCCGAGTGAATTCGTAGTTATTAAGAGTGGGGGACAGAAATTAAGGAGATATTGGTACAAAAGGGATACAAAATTTTAGTTAGAAGGAGAAGTTTAAAAGACCTATTTTGCTACATGCTGATTTGAGTTAGGATTGGCTTGAAAATTGCTAAGGGAACAGATTTGAAGTGTTCTTACTAAAAATAAATTGTAAGTATATGGGGTGGTACATAAATAGTGTGATTTAGCCACTTAATGTGCATATTTAACTGCAATAAATATAGTTATTTTATGCATATCATGTACCATAAGTATATGTACATTTGCTTATCCATAAAATGTATAGTTTAAAATTAATAACAAAAAGAGTAAGTAAGCCAAGAACACAAATAAACAATAAAATAAAAACTGAAAAGACTGATAAACATACGAAACAAAAAAAAGAAATCTAGTTAGGGGTAGATAATGGTGGGATTTTGTTTCAGATCTACTGCGTTTTATTAGGTTTTCCTGAGTGAGATGGAAAGCCTGGAGATTTGGGTGCAGAACTGGCAAATGACCTGAAGTTATGTGTTACTACAAGTTAGCCTGAAGTTTTCTAGAGGTACAGTTTTGAGCTTGCAAACAAATGTATGCACATTTATTTGTCAAATAAACACACATGTGGGGTCAGAAAGAGTAGAAGAGGATGGGAGGGACATCCAGATAGTCATTGGGGAGGTCTGAGTCGCATCCATGAGATCTTGGGGTAATACACCAGGGTGTTCAGTAGAGTCTCCTCTTCCACTATGCAGGTAGTGCCTGCCACAAGGACAGTCAATCACTGAGCTTTCAGGTTGCTGCCAGCTAATAGCTGCAAAAAGATGCAATGTAAAATAATAACACAATCAGCTATGGCCTCTTTAGTTGTAATATCTTGCAAAGTTAAAACTGCTACTAATCATCTCCACACTAAACCATCTCTGCTGGATGTTTCTTACCCTTATACAACACTTCAGTAACCTAAGTTGTTTACCTTATAAGAACACTTAAATCTTTAATTGCATTTCTCTATTTGTATTTGGAATACTTTAATTTGTCTTTTATCATGATTTCCAATTAGATAAACAGCAAGGCATCTCGAGCAGGATACGGAGTGACAGACACACACTTTCTGCCCTACTTGTGTAGCACCAGTACTGTCTTTGTGATACTTAAGGTTTCCTAAATTCACCACTGTAGTAACTTCTTTCCTGTGCCGTTTTTGCCTCCTGACTCCCTGGTATGATGCACCAAAGTGATCGTGTGGTGGACACAGGTTTACGTTTGGTAGAATTATTACTCTGTCCCTGGTGAAAATTATTGCTCTGTCTCACTGGGAATCTGGCCATCTCATAAAGCAGAGCATATTTCTTGAGATAAGCACACAATCTTCAAGCAAGTCACATATATAATGTTAAAAGGGCTCTATCTGTGCCTTGTATCTTCTTGAATCTATGCATTCTAAATACTAAGGGCATTCTTAAAGCTTTTCAATACTTTTGTAGGTTTAGGATGCTGCATCCTGGAAGACAGCATCCTAAACCTATGAGGTATTGTCCCTGCGATAACACTTTAGCCAAATTTTAATAGACTATTTTTTTCCATTGTATAAGGCCGACAGCTTTTGGGTGGATACAGTTAACAAGTACCCACTGTTACATCTCTTTGCTTTTTCTGCTTATACAATTTTGCACAAGTTGACATGCTGGAAGATCTCAAATAGAGTTCTGACAATGCAAGTGGGAAAGTCATACTGTTGTACCAAACTTGGTAAGACTGAATTAATATTTCACTAGGATTAAAGTGATATCCTGTGGCCAAACTAATGGTCCTGCATTGCCTTCTTAAGGGATGGTACTAGCTTAGTGGAAATAAGAAGGTCAGTCTTATAAGGGGGAGTCCATGCCATGGTTTGATGCGTAGTATCCATTCCTGACATCAGGGCACTCACTGTACACTTAATGTGTAACTTAAGCACTGGAATGAACAGAGGGGAAATAGGTAGAATTTGAGTCATCCTGTGAGAATTTAGCTTAAAATTTTTGTTTTCTGGTAATGACAAATTTAAAAATACAAAGAAACACACCTTGCATCCAATTCTATGAGTCTATCTTCTTGATAACAATTTCTGAAACTAACATTTCCATGGAAATTTCATGACTATTCCACCACTACTAACTAAATTCGTCATGGTTAAGAGGATTTTATGGAGTATCTGGACTCAGGCCACTGTTCTCACTACATGAGGCAGAGAAACAATGTACTGCTCTCACATTTAACCACCAGGACTTCCTGCATCAACTTCTGAATTAATTTTGTAGTGTGGAGGCAGTATATTTTTGTAGTGTGGACCAATCTATAGTTTTGGACCATTCAGGAATCTTGCTCTTACTTGATCACTGTGCATGGCTCAGAGCAATGAGAGTGGTACCACAAGGATAGGGGTAACACTGAAAATAGGTAGGTGACACAGGAATTGCATACATGTTCTGTTTATATTGTCCTTAGGACCAGAGAGGGCTGGCTCTTGAAAGTACCAAACCTATCATGCGATGCATTTAATTTGTATCCCCTAGTATTGTGACTTGTTTGGTTTAAAAAATATGCAATTAATGATGGGTATTTTTAGTCATACAGCCTCATGATATTTTAGGTTAAGGTATTCTTGACTTCAGCCCAATAGCATTGCAAAACTTGCTTCTGAAAAAAGAACCAGTTTCCTGCCGTAGAACACACAGTTTTTTTTTTGTTTTTGTTTTTTTTTAAACGAATTTAGTACAGATTCCACAGGGTTTCACTACACAGATCGGACTGGTAGTGATCTTCCTGTTTTCAGCCTCCCAAGCACTGGATTGCAGGTACATATCACCAGACACAGTCTCAGTCGCTGTCTCAGCCTTCCCTGGATGCCAGACCAGCACAGCATGCAAGGGGATCCAACCTCCAGCCCCTGCATCTGCCTAAGCTGGCACTTTAACCCACTGAGCTATCTGGTCAGCCCTAAAAACACAGTTTTGTTGCAGAAACTCAAGGTTGTGCATTGTGACTTCTGTTAGGTCTTGACAGAGACTACACACATCACTGCTATAGCGTTGCTCATACCATTTAACAGCTGAGCTGCGTGGCCTATGTGCAGTCACTTGGAGCACAGTCCTGCAGGTCAGAGCACTAGCCAATAAGGACAGCTTTTCTCAGTAACTGGTTAAATGTCAGAAAAGTACAGCCACATGGGCTCCAAAATATCTGTAAAATCCTTATTGATAGAAAGGGCAGTGTATTTAATATGCTGTGGAGTATTGAAAAGACCAAAATCTTATAGATTTGATTGTTATAGAAAGCAGAAGATTCACATAGCTCTGAGACATCTGTCTCCCTTTCCTTTCATAAACATATCTATATTTTTACCTATTTTAGTGAGAATTGGGACTGCATTTATTGAGTCCCTATCCTTATCCCAAGCTCAGAAATTTACACTCGCTTCTTTCTAAAATAGCTAGAGTTGAGACATGAGCTTATGAAGTTTATGGTACTTTGCATTCTTTGCTGTTGTGTGACTACTATAAGAAATATCTCTTTTAATTTTCCTTTTTTTGTTAGTACATATTTTCATACATATTGATGACATTAATCATAGGGAATTTGTACCTGTACATAATGTACCTTAATTCCTCTTTTCTTCCGACTCCCAGCTCATAGCTTCAAACCTTCTTCCCCTGTTTTCAAAACCTTTGTTTCTTTTTCCTTGTATTCCTTTTTTTTTTTTATTTTCTTCTTCCTCCATTCTTTGCTCTCCTTCCCATTTAAACATGCTCTTCCTATTTTCCTATATCTATCCTCCATTACGCTCCTTATTTATCCTTTGGATTTCTCACACAAGAAAAGCAAAGAGATATTTACATTACATGGCACATACTATTTTTAAAGTTTGATGATAATGCTAATTTGTAATTCTTGCAAGTGTATGATATTTATTACCTTTTCCAGGGTCATAAAATAGGATTAGGGACTTCCAGGTAATTTTCCTAAAATGTTGATTCTTTTATGGGCCAGAACCAATGTGATAGTATCTATATCTCAAATACATACCCAGATATATTAAAGGTCCTGCTGAACTACACTGAGGTAGTCTTGGATTAAAACTTTGTCATATGTTGCCCCAATGTCAACACTTCTAATTAGCAGGTTATGATGGTGTTGGGATTGCCCTAGTAAGAAGGTTAGCTCAAATCCTTTTGTCTTTTAAAGGTCTTCATGATTTACTCTTTTCAGTACATAGTTAAATTGATAAATCACATTGTGACCCCTTTTGTGAAGGTGTGTAGAAACTGCCTGAGTCTTTTGATGGGATCTAAGATATATTAGATTCATGGACTTGGAACTGTTCATATAAGAACTAAAGAAATAAAAGATATTTTCCATTAGAGTGACTGATTTTAACCTTCTGATCAATATCTCCTTGTTTTTTTTTTCTTGATTAAAAAAGTTACAGCTAGAAATCATATTTCTCTCTCCTAGTTCACCCCAGGAACATATGATTCATTACTAGTCTTCAGATATCACTATAGATATAGACTCTGTGATGCCCATTCTGCATTATTATCCATGAAGGTCACTAAATATACCTTGCCTTTGATGACTAAATGATACCACATGATCTCTACTATCCCAGATTTCTATCATTCTCATTACAAATAGGGAGCCAAGTTCCAATGTAGAGTGTTTTACTGTCAGTGCCACCCTACAGAGGATTGCTACTTCTGAACTTCTCTGAGAAATCAGTGGCTTTCTTAATAGTCAATTCCTTATTGCTGTGGTGAAGTGGATATGCTTTGTCTACTCTCAGAGTCAATTTTTCAGTTTCACATAATAATTTTAGCATGGAATTGGGACTTCAGTACTCTACCATGATAGTTTCAGAGTTTCAACTTCATTTACTGCAGATACCCGCACTTCTGATATCCTTGCTAGAGGATTAAAATGAAGCTCTATAAATCCTGATGTGTTAACTTTTTTGCCATACAAGAGAGACAGGCTGTCCTTCTCTGCTTATCCCCAGAACCGACCTAATGACTGATCCAGAGGCAATGAGGAAATAAGGTTACAAATAGTGCATCAGACATATATCATCATACAAGTTGGCAGCTGTCGTAGTTACTGTTCTCTCACTGCTGGGACAAAATACCTGTCACCAAAAATTAAGGAAGGAAAGGTTTATTTAGCTCACAGCTTATGGAGGCTTCAGTCCATACTTGACTGGCTCCGAGGCAGAGTGGCGTATGGTAGAGGGCAGCAGTTCATGGTGGGGGAAAACAATAACAGCAAGAGCAAAAGGGCAAGAGCAGTCGCAGCTATGGGGGTGAGCAAGCCTCTCTCCCTTCCTTATACTGCACTCAGGCTATCCCTCCCAGGGCCAGGGTAGCACTCACACCCTTAATCACAGCACTGGATCATGGGTTAATCACAAACTCTAGAAGTTACCCCATGATAATATTAGGCTTTGCGAGGATGACTAGAACACGAACCATAACACCAGCCTCAGTGAAGTATGAGCATAACCCCTGACCCAGGCAAGGGAGAAAGAACTGCTTCTGTTATTCTGGAAGGCTTAGGGGAATATATCAGTTAGAGCCCTCAACTTCCTGTACCTAAATGTATATTCCTAGCTCTCAATGTGTCTTTTTCTAATCTTACATAGGAGACATGCTGTGTTATTCTTAGAACATATGTAGGAGGATAAATAACCTACGACATTATCTAGGGAATCAAACGTTTTCCACTGGCTTCCAGTTACATTTGATAATGATTGCCTAATACTGGGTTAACTTCTCTGAATTTCTGAGATTCTTTTGCTTGATTACCAAATAGGATCCTATATACTTCCTAAACTGAGGTGGTTGAGATCCTCTTGAAGCAAAAGAAAGTGGATAGTGCACGTATCAGTTCAAATACTTACAGCACAAATAAAGTTTAAACTTGTAACTAGGACCTAGCACCCATTCACTGACAGCTCTCAGAACAGAAAAAAGGGCTATATAATATATGTTGTTCCTCAATTCGTTTTTTGATAAAACTTCAGGGTAATAGAAAAATTCCTTAATATCCTCCCACCAAATATTTTTGTTGTTTTGCTAGACAGAAGTTCAGGTTCACAATTTTTCTGCCATGAAGAATGTCAGGGATAGAGCCTTAATATCTGGGAAGCTTGTGAGAAATTTTCCAATGAGATATTTATATAAGAAAAAAATGACATTGTGTCAAACTCAGATGTGACATGGGCCAGTAATGGCCGCCCTTTCCATGACTCTTTCAGTGAGTAGCAAGGTTGAGAGTGCTGAAAGTAGAGCCAGTTCAGGAATACGATCCTCAACATTTTTGGTGTATTATAGGTAGGATCCAAGTACAGTGAGATAAAAATCAATCATAAGACCTTATTGGTGAGCCATATCAAAAGCGAAGGAAGAGGTCATTCAAGAAAATGTGTCAAGGATTAAATTTGTTGGTAATCTAGGGAGCAGAGTAGACTCATGAGTAATCGGTTCTTGTAGCATTTCAGAAAATAAGCTTGCATTTCTTTGGCACTGGGACTAAAAATAGTTTATTGTGAGAGATCTACTTTGTCACTAGGTGGAAAGGCAAGTTTGTTTACATGATGTAAAGAAGGCAAAGAGAAATCCCAGTTTTGCTCATGACAGTGTTTATTTTCAGACTGTTTTTAATGCTATTTTCTATTCTCAATTTCTACTGTTTGTGGTAAAAGAATGACCCACACCGACACAGTGTCTATATTCTAATATTTATAGCCTATTAAAATGTAATCTTATATGGCAAAAGAGATTTTGAAAATGTGGCTAAGTTAAGGATCTTGGTAGTTTGCAAACATGTATGTTATCCTCAAATATCTAGAAAAGTGGGCACAATGTAAGTACAGACTATTTATGAAATAGAGTAGGAATGAGATGTTGGAGGCAGGAAAGTGAGAGTGAAAGATATTAAATTACTGGCTTTGAAGATGAACAAAGAGCCTACCAGCCAGAATGAATGCAAGTGGCTGCTAGAAGCTATAAAGGACAAAGGAAAGGGCTCTCACCCAGAATTAGAAAGAAGGTGGTTCTGCTGATACCTTGATTTGAGCTCATTAAGATTAATTTATGATAATTGACCTCCATGACTAGAGAGTAATACAAATTTATGTTGTTTTTCCACCAAAAAATTTGTGGTGAGTTGTTACAGCCATAATAGGAAACAATTGCAATGGTCATTTCCTGTTTATAGCTCCTGGAGATTTCAATTTTACTTCTCAGACTTCTACAAGATATAGACTCAGGAATGCTTCATTTAAATATTAACATCTTACTACAAATTGTCTTTTCCTACTCTGACAAACTGGGATGAATAATGATAAACTGAAGATTTTCATTTACTATATTATGTTATGTTATGTTATGTTATGTTATGTTATGTTATGTTATGTTATGTTATGCTATGTTATGTTATGTTTTGTTTTGCTTATGTTAAACCTACTTCTGAGGAGTTAGCAATCAACTAATTCATTAATTAATTAATTTAAGCCTAACAGAATCCCTACTTCTAGAAGTCAAAGATACTGTCTGTTGTAGTCTGATACTTTGTTATTTAATCCCCAAGCCAATAATGTTTGGGAAGTGAAGCCTAATAAGTTAGACGGTGATTTCATGAATGGATGAATGTTAACATAAAAAAGGCTTTGGACTGCAATGAGTAATAGATATTAAAAAATAAGAAGAAAATGTTCAGATGGGAAGGGGAACTAAGGAGGAGGAAGGAAGAAAGGAAGGAAAGGAAAAGCAAATATAGACAAAAAAATGGAAAGAAGATTTTATAAATAAGGAGGGAATGTGGGCTTGAAAGGAGGAGAGGGGCCTAGGAAAATCCAGAAAATAATCAAAATATATCATATACAGTTAGATATTCCCTATGATAAATATTATATATATATATATATATTATACCAATAAAAGTAATTAAATAAAAGGGTTTGATGAAATGGGGTTGATCTTTCCTTTCTTTTGCCATGAAAGGACATAGGGCTCTCTTTCTCCAAAGAACACAGTAACAAGGTATTATCTTATTATCTTAGAATCAAAGGTTTCTAGCCTCCAACTGCAGAAATATATTTCTGTTCTTTAAAAATTACCCAGTCTGTGGTAAGACCCAGGCATTATTGATTCTCTCTACACAAACAGAAAGGAATAAAAACTCTGCAGTACAAAATCCTCAGAATTCACAGAGCTTATGATCATAAGGTCATGAAGGGATTTGGATTTCCAAATTTTAATTTTAATCTTCTTGCCAAAAGACTACATTTAACACGTCTCCTGGAATGAAATCTTTCACTATTTGCCTTTCCCCAAGAACATGATACTTTCATTCCTTATGCTAAGGGTTTGTCTCCCTGGTCTTAGATTACCTTGTGATCTTCTCAGAAATGTACAAGTGGTATCAGGATACTAGGCCTTCTGTCCTTCCTTCATGGAAGACAAGTGCCACAGTGTTTATTTATAAGGTTTTTATTTTTTTTTCCTTTTTGTGCAGGGTCTCACTATGCAGCTTGGTCTCATAGTGATCCTCCTGATTTCTGCTGTCTAGTTTTGAGATTACAGGCGTACCCCAGCATTCCTGGATTCCATCACTGGCTCAGCGCCTCTGGGGATGCGGCCAGAGGAGCAGGCAGTACCAGGGATAGAACCCTCCCACTGTTCATTTCTGTCTTTTTTTGCCAGACTTGTAGGGAAGGACATTCAATAAATATGTGAACAGTGCCCAAATTCCACCTTTGTAAGTTTGGAGTGACATATGTTTAGCCTTTCTCTTGGCACTTAAAAGTAGGTCAACTAAGAAAAACTTAGGCATGTAAGTCCATATGAAAGTTTTCTTCAGATGTAACATCATGAGAGTGACATTTTACTAGGATTAGGAGCAAGATCTAAACTAAGCCTAAAGAAGTCAATACTATTAGGTCATTAACCCTGCTCTGACTTTTAAGTCTCAGTCCTTCCTGGATAATGCCCTAAATATAGTGATTTAAAATGATATGTCTCTAGTATTGAGTTTCTTAGAGAAGAAAGGTTTCATTGTGTCTTTACATTGTGATAGCCCCTTTACCAAAGCTAGAAAATGTCTGGGCCAATAGTGTATTCCAATATATTTAGTAACATGTAGTGGTCATCTTTCTTTTGTGTTTTCCTTCTTTGATTTCATTTTAATGCCTTAGTGTTTGCAGGATTTCCCTAAGCTCTTTCAGTTAGACTATAAAAAGTAGCTTATGTAGTATTTCTAGTACCCTTCGCAGACTACTATAGCTTTAAATTTTATGACATCTGTGATTTCAGATCTATAAAGGTTTTAACAACATAGTTTGTTCTAGGGAAAGAGGTGATTCATTCTTTGCAAGCTAAATTGGACTCGAGAAACAATGGATCTTATTGTTAACATTGCATTCTTGTTAAAAGTACATTTATACACCTGGTCCTCCATTTAGACTGGTTCAATTTATGGTTTTTAAGCTCTAAGATGATACAAAGTAATTCACACTGAGTTGAATCATATTTGGAACTTTGAATTTGGATCTTTTCTTGGGCTAGTGCTCTGTGGTATGGTGCTGTTTGTGATGCCTACTAGCAGCAACTTCAGATCAGTCTGCCCACAGTCCCAACGATAACCACTGGGCCCTCCTCACTACACCGGGTTGCTAACCTAGCATGTTCAGTAAATTAGGTGTATTCATTTTTTAAATGTGATTTCAATCTTTTATATTTTTAAGGGGCTTATCTGGGTGTAACCCCATTGTAAATTGGGTAACACCTGTACTGACAAGGTTCTTCATGTCTTAGTGAAGTTCCATGCAGAAGTAGACACATTTTAGGGAATTCTACTTCCCTGAAAGACAGCTATATAGTAAACAACCTTCAGCAACGAGAATAGAGGGCCCATTTACATTGTCTGATTGAAAGCCTGAGATTTTAGATATCACTGTTTCTGCCCATAGTTAAAAAATTTTGGCCTTCATATATTATTTTTGTTTGTTGTCTCATAAGTAATTTGGCTTTTTAAAAATTGAATCTAAAAATAATAATGGTTGATAATACTGTAAGTTTAAGAGGTACAGTTTATCTTCTATTCTGGGAAAATATTTTAATTTTAAAGAAAGAAGCTTAAAGGAAGACAGCAATAAACTGTATTTAACATTCAGAGTTATCTAAGTTTTTCTGATCTTATCCTCATTTGTTAGAAGACTTAAAACATAAATATATATTTAATATTAAATAGTATTAAATTTTAAAACATGAAACTTAAGGAACACGTACTAGATAGAATCCATGAGTTATTTCTAGTCCACATAAGTTAAAATTACTCTAGTTACCAGGTTACTAGGTAATTTAGCAGCTGACAACTGGCTTTTTCTTGTGGCAGAACCAGGAATTGAACTCAGGCCCTTGTGCTTGCCAGGGAAGTGCTTATTCCACTGAGCCATCTCCTTAGTCCCCAAAAATTATCATTTATTCTCCTAGTTTTTAATTATTTTTATTTTAAATGGTCATATTTTCTTAGAATAATTGAAGAACTAATTATATGACTTACACATTGTATTATTTCATTAGCCTCAGATTTTGAGCACTTCAGTACTTTTAATGCTGGAAGTTTGTGGTATGTACTTTTTAAGCCATGTTTTAGAATTGACTGGTACTATAAGAGCTCCAGGAAAATAAATCTTTCAGCTGTGGATAGAACATATTAAAGAAGTGATATAAGCATGGGAAGATTATTTAGGAAGCTTTTGAGTTGTCCAAGGCAGAAATAATGATAGCTGTGGTGTTTGCCAGCAGTGGAATATATAAAAGACAGATAGGACTAATGCTCTTGGGTTAGCAGTACTTGTTTGCAATTGATGGTTAGCTCTGAGGTAAGTAGCATGTACTAAAGATAATTTGCATTTTTCCTAGGGAACAGAAACCATACATTATGTCTAAGACTCTGGGCTTTTAAATCAGACTAATATATTGTGGTTACCCTCTTGAGGTTTCAGCTCCTTAAGTGTACAGGGAGATAGTAATGTTTCTTAAGGATTTGAAGAGAATTGCGGCTATAAAATGCTCACTGCAGTGCCTGGCATCTCATCACTATTTGTAGTCTCAAAAGGTGGTTGTGAACATTAGTCACTACATGATAGAAACAAATAATCCTTATCAAATTTATTCCACAGTCTTGTTAGTGTGTGATAAAATGAACAAGGCTTCTGGCCCCTTAACTAGAGCTGTACCTTAATATTTTAGTCATTATTCCTGTTTATAATATTGAGCTAACTGGAATCTTTTCATAAAGTTCTTCTCCATGAACCTGAATTGTGGGTGAAAATAGTGTATACAGGACTTCATGGGCTACAGTCTCTGTGGCAACAAAGTATACTTTCTTTCTAGGCAATTGAACATATTTAATAGATCAGAGACTATGAAAGCCCAGTGCTGACAAGTTACAGTGGTCTGAATTGCCATTCCTACTGAAGCTAGAATAGATATAGAGTCACTGGAGGTTTAAGTAACAGTTTTAAGAGCAAACCTATGCTCTGACTGCAGGGCTGCCCTAGCATCTTTAATATACCAAATTACTTTAGGAGCAAGTGTTCTAGGGGAGTAAAAGTCTTTTAAAATAGTGTCTTTGGTCCATCTGCCAAAAATGGAGTTATGTTATAAGTGATGTACTGGGCATCATAGGCAGTCTTTTAGAAAAATGTGAAAGAAGCATAAAGTATTGTGTTAATGTTTAATTAGATGCTGTAATAGATATGAACTGTGTTTCCAATGTACATCTTAGGTAGGTGATTGGGATACATTATTAGCTGACATCAAATTCCTCTCTAGGACTGTAACCTTGAGGGTGAGCTGATCCTCTGGGGGCAGTCTCCACACAAACCTTGTTCATTTATCTTAGAACACTGCATAATCAAAAATAAATACCTCTTTAGGGTTGTAGAGTCTACCTGTGTATATGTACAACTGAAAATAAAGGATGATTTTATTTCATTGTTAATTTCTATAGCTGGAATAGGAATGTCTAGATAGAAAAGTACCTCCAGTAAAATTTTCATTACTGAAAATGTGCTATTATTCTTTCTGTGGGAGGATAAAGCAAGTAATGGAGAGATTATTTGAGTAGATAAATTCACCTTATGTCTCAAATTTATTTGCTTGAGGTCAAGCAAGAGAAGAATCTTTCTTTCAAAGGGCAATATGATGAACCAAAAGATGGAAATGATAGAAAGGAAAATTGTGCTTTATCCCCAAAGAGTGAGATTGACATTTTCATTTTTCAAAACATCACTGCAGAGATTATTGAAAAGATTAATCTTTAGCCATATATGGATGTTTTTAAATGCAATACAAAGATAAATAGATCTGCTAAATAGCACATTTTTGGATTAAGGTTTTACTTAAGTTACATTATGACAAATGAATTTCTTCCTGTTGAAAATAAAGCATTCAAACTACTTGTTTGGTAAATACTGATTTCCTGTCTTAATTAGTCACTTGAATTGGGATCATTAGTGTACATTTAGAAGCAGAGAATGCAGGGATCCATCATAGTCCCCTAATCGACTGGCCTTATGCTTGTTTACCTCACAACCTCCCTGATGGTGTATGTGCAAACGCCCCTACTCTGGCATCCTACAGCAGACTGCTCAAGGTCATCTCACGTTTGCCCTAGTCTGTCTATCCACCACCAAATAGTATGACAGCATATTAATAAAACTTGCACATGTGAAATCATTTGGTGAGTTATAAAAACCGTACGAATATAAGGAACCATGGCAAATTGCTGGGGGGAGATGAATATGAATAATTGATTCTCACACATTTGGTGGTACAAACAATGCCAGAAGAACTTGGAATGTTTACTACATACACACACAATATGAGACTCTTAGCAAGTGTATTAATTCTTAATCAATGCATTAATTTTCAATGAGTTTAGATACCAGCTGAGGAATTTTCATGTGGCAGGTTTTTTTCTTTCCCTGGGAATCTGTTTTCCTTAGATATTTACTATACTTCCCTGACATACATACTACAAATGTCTTAGGACAAAAATCAAAGTAGTTTCTTCCTAAAGAGTTGGCATCCCAGGGGAACCTGGGAGAGGGAAACACTGTCTTTACTGAAAGGATCTTTTGCTTTTTTTCTGGTTACCAGTAGCTCTCAAAATGACCATCACACTAGTTTGCAGTGAACCTGTGTTCCTTTAACTTTCTAACTAATGATATTTTACTCAGTTAATTATTCTCTAATTGATACTTACAAATTGAACGCACAATCAAGTATTTCTGTCTTGTTATTAAAGGCAGTTGGTGATATACAGCTACAGTATTTTTTTGTTATTCTTTTATGGAGGTAACACTGAATGCCACAAAACAAGCAGAAACCAAGAAGTAGTACAAGTAAGCAACACATCACAAGAGACAAACTTGAGAAAAGGAGGTGGTGGAGATTGGAAACACCTGATAGGAGTCAGAGTGGGCTCTGAAAAGTGAGCAGGCATTTAATGTGTGTGGTGGAAAAGCAGTTTGCAGATTCTGAGGAGCAGTCATGAGTTTGGGTGGCCACTTCAGGTGTGAGTCACATGCAAAGCAACAGTGAAACTTTTTGGGTTTTCTTGGTGGAACCAGGGATTGAACTCAAGCCCTTGCCCTTGGCAGGGAAATGCTTATTCTGCTGAGCTATCTCCCCAGTCCCCTGATTTCTACACTGACTAAAATAGTGCAAGGAAGAGACAAAATGACATGCAACTTCCCCAGTACTACCTTTCTCTCCATGGAGCAGTACTGATGAGGATATGTGGACACAGAGAAGATGGGAGAATTCTCTCATTCTTATTAATAAGTCTTCCAAATACTGTCTGCCTCTCTATGGGTCCAGGAGCTGAGGCAGAGTGGGGGGAGGGGTAGCTCACAGTGGAAAGATAGTGAATCAGAGTATGGACAAGGGCCACAGGTGAGGCTATCCCGTGAGGAGGCTATAAGTGGAGACCCTAGGCTCCAAGTGTCCAAAGGCCTATGAGCTGTCTGAGGACAGGGCAGACTGGTTGGTAGTGAGTCCTTGACAGCAGATCTGTCTACAAAACTGAAATGCATCATTGGGGCACCAGGTCTGAGATAAAGCAGGCCTCCTGCCAGGCAAAGCCCTGTCATTGCCTATGGCAAGTTCTGAAAAACCACATATTGGATTTTAGGGCTGGAGGCAGGCTCCTCAGGGTAGTGGATGGTGTTTGAGGAAAGCAATGGCTTATAGTTTCTCCAGCTGAAGTAGAAATAAGTTAAAGAATGGTTAAAGTTGGGTTGTGATCTTTACCAAGTACACAGGACAATTTTAGACTGATGTGTAAGGCAAGGCCCTGAAGTCAGTTGTTGGTCTGTCCTGACAGACCTTAAACCCATCATATCCTCTCTTTGAGCAAGAGAGGTGACTTTTCATTTACAAAATAGGATAATGATACTTGCTATGGAACTGTATTAACTGAAGTGATACTGAGAAAATAGATCAGAATCAGTGTTGGAAGGCTCTTAGTTCAAGTCAGATCTATATTTAACAGTTGGGTTTAGAACCTTGGCATAACATTTATCCTGAAGGAAGAGCCAATACTTTAAACCTAGGGCCAGGGAAATGGCTCAGTGGAATAAGCACTTCCCTGGCAAGTGCAAGGGTCTGAGTTCAATCCCAGGTCCACCAAAAAAATTATATATATATATATATATATATATATATATATATATATATATATATATATATATCTGTGAAAGGCTAAATAATGGGGAAAAAGGCTACATAATGCCTCTGTCTCCCTCAAGAAAGGCCACAGCCTAATCCCTAAAATCAATGAATGTGACCTTATGTAGCTAATCAATGAATGTGACTTTATGTAGCTAAAAGGCCTTTGCAGATATGATTAAGTATCTTGAAATAGTAGATTATCCTGATTAGTATGTAGGCCCTAAAATAAATCATGCAAGTTTGTTCTTAGAAAGAACTCCCCATTGTTAGATGAGGCGGGCAGAAGGCAGATTGACTTCGGATGGAGAAAAGACATTGTGAAGCCACAAGCAGGTATTGGATCCAGTGGTCACCCCTCTGATGTTGGCAGCCTGTGAAGGTGGGAGGAATGACTCACATTCTCCCCTCCCCTCTAGCTCCAGAAACAATGGGCTTTGCTGACACATGATTTTAGCCTAAGGAAATCCAACTAAGGCTTCTGACTTCCAGAACTATCATACAAAATCTGTGTTGTTTTAAGAAATTACATTACTGGTAATTTGTTGGAGTGGCAACACGAAATTAATAGAAGTGCCTTGGTTACCAGTTAAGTGTGACATCTGAGGAAAGTTGCTTCTGACAATCAGATTTACCTCTTAGCTCTGTTCTCTCTGGATCGATCTGTGTCCAACAGTAAACATGCTTTTTTTTGTGAGAAGTAAAGGAACATGAAGAAACTATCTCTGCTGGAATAGCTGAGAAGGTTCAGAATAGGCCAGTGTGGAACAGGAAAAACATCAGTTTGGAAGTACAAGGAAACAGCTTTTGGAGTCCTAGGTTAGTATAAGTTTGTGGTCCAGCATTTTGAGTTTTTACTGTTGAAGTGGCTTTATGATACCCCTCGCTGATGTGGCTTAAGGAATTTATTATATTATGTATTCATGTACATTTTTAAACAAAATTAATGGTCTGTGAGGTAGGTTTCTCATTTTCACTCCTAACTTTCCCTCGTGAAATAGTTCCAAAAATATTACCTCTGACAAACACTTAGGGCCAAGTCTGTCAGTGCTGAAACTAGCTGTGTATCTAGTCTTAGGCTCTGATCAATGCATACAGAAAACAGCTTTTAGCCTAGGGTATAGAATGGCACAAGGTAAGGGCTACCAGTTTAACTTTACTACCTTGATTCACTTCAGCAGTGGAGGAACAAGCACAAGCTCCCAGACCAATGATGGCACAGGGAACCCCATCCACAGGTCCCACAAGCCACAACCTTGACTGATTTCTTTGACACACTCTCCCTTTTTATCCCTTTTATTTTTCACCTTCTAGATTTAACTCCAACAGATCAATTTTAATACTTGTCAGTAGCTCTTGTAGAAAGTTTATGAGAAATAATGGTAAAAAATTAGGGACAGAAGAAAAATTTGGAATAGCTATAGACTTCATCTGTGGAAGCTACTCATTCAGAACTGTAGGTCAGAGTTTTATCTATTCACAACTAGCATTTTCACTCTATGAATAGAGGATGATTTTGTAATTTCTAAGCATTCTCTATAAATCAATAGGGGGAAGAAAGAGAAGAAATGTCTCGGACATGTCTGAGTTCCTATTATAGATTTTATTTTAACCAGTAGCCTTTTTATGGTCATACTAGTAGACCCTTTTCATCTTTGCATAATTGCGTATCTTTTGTTGGGCATATGGCTGTACCCTCACACATTAATCACTGGTGCTTTTGGATTATTTTCCCAAAGGAGGCTCTATCAAGCATTACTGTTTATAATAGCAAGAAGGTCAGCTCTACATTCTCCTCCCTGGTAATTTCCCATAGTTACAGAGGAGCTGGGAGAGGCAGAAATAGATATTTTTTCTGATAATGTATAAAAGGATTATTAGCACTTTTGTAAAGACTTCTTGCTGGAGAATGCAATAAAGCCCCTTATTAGTAATTACAGGGTAGAATATCAACTTTTCATAAGAAGCGATGTTCTAACATCTGGAGCTGCTCAACAATAAAGGAGTGATGGGGAAAGGAGTCAAAGCAAAGCGTAGGGGCCACTTATTAAGGAAACTCTGGAGGAGATTAGGAAACAGTAAGAATTTAGGCAAAAGAAACTCATGTGTTTCTTCCAACTGTGAGATTAGTACTTGTCTAAGTTTATGGTACTATCTCACTACTTTGTCCAGTTCATATAACCCAGATCTAAATAATTATATTCAACTTAATTAATCCATTCTTTCAACTGGAAATATCCTCCATCCTAGCATCCATTCAAATTCTGTCCTCACTTTAAACATCAGTTATAGCCTCGTTTCTTTAGCTTTTGCTCTCCTCGATCTGCCTTTCCCCAATTATTTAAGATTCACTGACTGCATCTCTTGCACTAACACTTAATTACATTCCTGTGCTTCTATTGCACATATCTTATCTCCTCTACAAAACTGACATCTGCTGAAAGAAAGGAATAGTACAGGTCTGACTACATAGGAAGATTTTTTAAAATGTTGTCTTTTGTAATTAAACTTAATTTTCTTGTGTTATGTAGAAGTAAAGACTTGAGATTTTCCAGGAAGTTTCTCTTTTTTTCATCAAAGAGACTTGTGATATATACCACCATGTCAATTTAAAACAGTCTTTATGAGTGATTCTTTCCTTTACAAAATTTATTCTGTGGATATCTTTTTAGAGCCAGCTTATGGGAATATTTAACTTATCTTTAGCACTGTAAGCTCTGAATATCTCTGTCATTGATCTTTGTAAATGTCACTTCCTAGGAGAACAGAGTGACACACAGCTTCACAAAAGCTTGCATGTGAGAGTACCTGTCTGAAAAGGCTTATAAGTCAAACTAGAGGAATGAATTTTATATAACTACAAAGCATTCTTCATCAACCATTTAGACAGGCCTAAACATTCTCATCCTTGTTTCTCAGGCAAGGGAAATCACACCTCTTTTCCAGTAGTGAATCCTTACAACTGAGGTGGAATGTCTAGGCTGTGTAGTTGTACTGTCCTTAATTTTCTTTTCTTTTCCAAGCTATAAATTTTGTATGAACCAACATAAGATATATTATACAATGAATTCAACTTTAGATTTTGATGATAATGGAGGATAATTTGGGATGGGCAAAGTAGAGAGTATTCTTACCTCCCCAAGATGAGGCACTCTGATAGAAAGGAGGAATGTCATCCCTGCTTCCTCCTGTGCAGTGAAGGGACAGGCTTCCTTTTTCTACAGCAGCTTGCTTTTCTATTTAGATATCTCATGAACTTAATAGTTGATAATTTTTTCTCAATCCAGTGTTAAACTGCCTTAAAATTTTTGACAGACCCTTTAAATTCTATTTCTTATGTTGTGAATCTTGATAGCATTCAGAGTTTTCTTCTTTTTCCATACATAGAGACATCTTATTAAGAAATTGAAATACATGCTAGTAGAGATTATTGACCAGATATTATTTTATACTAGAAGTTTCTGATAAATAAGCTGCACTACTTTTTCTGTTAAGCTAAAGAATAAAAAGACAATATCTTCTCTGAGCCTTTAAGTCTTCTGAAAGTGTTAATTAATATTTTTTTTTTCTGAACTGAGGATTGAACTCAGGCCCTTGCACTTACCAGGGAAGTGCTTATTCCACTGAGCCATCTGCCTGGCCCTGTTATGAATAATTTCTAAGAGAATATCCATTTATATCTATTAAGCATTTAAAGTCTAATTCTCTACACTATTTACATTGAAGAAAACAAACATGCAAACAGAAAACTATAATAATTAGATAGTAGTAAATAATTTTGAGCAGGAAATCAAAATAGCACAATAGAAAATGGTATAGAGCAAATGACACTGAAATAAAGTCGATGGAAAAACTTTAATAAATATATAAAAGAGTGAGTACCATTGTGGGTTGAGATATTTAGAAAAGCAAAGTGAATCTTTACTGTAGCTACATATAAAATTCTTGTGTTACAGAATAACTTGAACCATATTCAATGTGAGTAGCACTGAAAATCTTTCTTTGTCTCAAATACCCTGTTTATTCTTACCCTGGGAACTTTGTCCTCTTTCTGGAATGCTCACCTTTATCTCTTCAACTCTGTGTATGCACCTCACAATTTAATGCTATATTCTACTTGTTTTTACTGCAATATCAAAGTGCACTTTTTGCCCACTTGACCCCATTGTCTATGGTAAGAAGTTTTATAAACATATTTTCCAAATATATAACTGAAATAAAGTCGATGGATAAACTTTAATAAATATATAAAAGAGTGAGTGCCACTGTGGCTGAGGTAGTGGAATGCCATGGAGTCTTTACAAGGTGGGCAGTGAGGCTAGATATGTGTGGGAGAAACCCTGTAATCTCAGAATGTAGGGAGGCCGAAGCAAGAGGATTGCAAGTTTGAGCTCCCTGTGGACAACTTAGTGAGAACTTATTTCAGTGTGAAACAAAATTTAAAAAAGAGTGTGAGACTGGGCTTTGGGTCAGGAGTAGACTGTCCTGAAATTTAACCATTCAGCCATTCAGTTACTGAAAAAGAATGAGCAATGAATTGCTTTTAAGAGTCAATTTCTGTCAGGGGAGAAAAATTTATTCATGGGTTTAAATGGAGAATTCAAACTGCAGTGCAGCTCAACAGCAAAGGAAGAGAGAATTTGAGGCTGCTTTATTAGAAATGGTGACAGTTCTCAAGGTTTTATGTAACAGCCCTTGGTGAGTAATTTTCATGGATATAATTATGCATTAATATTTTTTTACATCCAATTTTGTTACAGATGTATAAATGTTAAGAATTTTAGAAATGTCATTATAATTTCTCTTTAACATTCTCTCTTCCCTGATCTGTTGAAATTATGTTATGACTGTATTAATTTATTTATAGTAAATTATTAGTTGCAAGTTGTCTTCAGTCACAGTGTTTTAAAGGTAAAAATGATAAAATTGAAAATATCGTCCAGCTGCCTGCACTAAGAACTGCTTTCTATTTTCCTTTTTTTCATTTGTGTTTTGAGACAGGGTCTTGTTATGTAGTTCAGGCTGGCCATGAACTCACTGTTAGCTCAGGCCAGCCTTGAACTCTGAACAGTCTTCCTGCCTCAGCCTCCCAAGTGCTGGGACTGCAGGTTTGTGCCACCACACCTGGAAACAGGAGCTGATTTTTCTCTTTCTTTCTTTCTTTCCTTTTTTTCTTTCTTTCCTTTCTTTCTTTCTTTCTTTCTTTCTTTCTTTCTTTCTTTCTTTCTTTCTTTCTTTCTTTCTTTCTTTCTTTCTCTCTCTCTCTCTCTCTCTTTTTCTTTTTGTATTTAGGACAGTGTGTACATGTATACAGGATCTCACTGTGTAGATCAGACTCGCAGTGATCCTCCTTTTTACAGCCTCCAAAGCACTGGGATTACGTGTCCATGACACCACATGCAGTCCCAGTCACCACCTCAGCGTGCCCTGCAGGCAGTCTGGCACAGCAGGCCAGAGGATCGAAATCCCGGCCCCTGTGGAGGCACTTTAATTTGCTGAGCTATTTTTTTGTTGTTGTTTTGTTTTGTTTTTGGCTTTTTATATTTTGTAAAAAATGGCTTCTCAACTCTATTTTTGTATAAAACACATGGGAGAAACCTAGGCAATCACCACACAACTGTAACCACATGAAAAGTACTTTGTCAAACTTGGTGTCGAAGAACAGACCAGTGTTCGTTAATGTCTACAGCATTGCCTGTGGATTTCCTTTAACTGCTTTTAAAAATGCCATGTGTCCCACTGATATCTTCTGTCCAGGTGACAGCACCAGAACTGGGCAGTGGAGGGTGGGTGACAACCCTAAGCTGTTTTCTGCTGTCCCTTATTTCCAATCAGAGATTTACAGATGTGAGGAATCACACCCCCAGCAACTACAGTCATCATGATGAAGGAATCCAACTCCTCATCTCCGTGGATCATTTGTGAGCTGCAAGTGACATGGAGTGATACGCTTGACTTTGAGATCTTTTAAAGAGACAACTGCAGAAAGGTATAGAGGAACTCAGATTAGAAATAAGCTCTGAAATAAAAAAAGAAATCTCTGAATTAATAGCATCTGAAATAAAGAATCAAATACAGAAACATATAGAGGAAATCAGAACAGAAATAATCTCTGAAATAAAAGAATTAATAACTGCTTCTCAAGAAGACACTGATAAAAATAGAGATTATAAAGACAATGGAATCCTTCAATGAGCAACATAGGAAAGAAATAGATTACATGAAGCACAGTCAAAGAGATGTAGAGGAACTTAAAATCTCAATCACAAGCTTGAAAAACCGTTTGGGTGAAAGTGAACATAAGACTTTCAGTATCTTAAAGATGCCATTGTAGCTGTTAAAAAAGATCTCTTAAAAACAACGAGGATGGAGGAAAAAATAACTCATCACCTGCAAGACGATGCAAAGATGAACAAAGTGAGACTCACTGGCATCAATGAAAAAGAGGAGTCAATACAAATGGTATAAAAATATGGATGGAAGTAATAGGAAATTTCCCCCAAATGGTGAAACAATCTGACATGCAGTAACTGAAGCATACAGAACCCCAAACAGCATCGACCCCAAAGAAATCAGAGATTTCTTTTTTTTTTTTTTTTTAATTTCAGAGGTTATTTCTAATCTGAGTTCCTCTGTACCTTCCTGCAGTTGTTTCTTTAAAAGATCTCAAAGTCAAGCGCATCACCGCACGTCACTTGCAGCTCATCATCCATGGAGATGAACACACCAAGACATATAATAGTCAAGATCCCAGACTCTGAGATCCTTCAGTGCACTCCCTGTCAGCTTCAGCACCTCGTCAGTGAGGTACTCCAGGATTGCAGCACTGTGGACCACAGCAGCGGCACCCATTCATCTGTGGCTGATAGTGCGCATCTTTAGATGTCTGTGGGTGCGGCCTACAGGAAACTGCAGCCCAGCTCTCTGTGAGTGCAACACAGCCTTGACCCTGGCCTTGCCACTGTCCTTCCTAGCTTTGCCTCCAGCTGTAGTCCCAACCGACTCTGCCTCTGCTCACCTGCTTCACAGCCTGCTGCCACCCTGCACTGCTGCAGCCGCTCTCCCGGCTAAGCTATTTGGCTGGCCCTTTAAGAGCTGATTTCTTACCGGACCTAGGTTCTGACATCCTGCTCTGGAATATAGTTCCTGTGTTAATGTCTTCCCCACTCTTTGATTTCACCGTTGCCACCTAGCACATAGCAGCCAACTTTGTGACCTACATGGAGGGAATGTGCAACACAAGTTATTCTGTACCAATGGTGCTTAGCCATGACTATCAACTTGATTGGCTTGGGAGTCAATAGGGAATTGGTGGCACACTTCTGGGTGTGCATATATGGGTTGTGGAGGTGTGATCTTGGGTCTTGTGTCTGACCCTTTTCCCCTTCCTGTCAGGCTGTGCTTCCTTGCTGTTTCCCAATTACCACCAGCTAGAAAACTTTGTTTCACAAATCTTTCTACTGTGATATTCCTGTTTTGGAGCCAGCTGTCTCCCAAGCCCAGGAATCAAATTAAAGAACTATAAGCCTCCTTTGAGTTGGGTGTATTGGGTTACTGTGTCTCAGAAATGGGAAGGTTAACACAGCCATCAATTTTAAATTTGCTCTTATGTAAAATAATTGCTCATTTAAATTTGAGTTGACTTGATGGTTCTTTATTCTGTTCCATTGGTCTATGCCTCAGTCCTTCAATAATGGCATATTGACTTGGTTTTTGTAACGTTACAGTCATTTTGAAGTCACGTATCATTAGTCCACTGAATTTGTTCTTCAGTTTTGTGTTGGATTCTGAGTCCTTCCCATCTTCTATATAAATTTTAGAATCAGTTCTTCATTTTCCACAAAGTAACTTGATGAGATTTTGATTCAAATTTCATAGAATCTGTAGAATAAATTGAGAACTGACATTTTAACAATATTTCTTCCAAGTTATAGACATAGACTCTATACTTAAATCTTTTATTTTTATCATTTTTTTGTGATTTTTTTTCTCATTGAGATCTCAAACATATGTTACTAGAATTATATATAAAACAGTACTAATGTAAATGGATTTGTGTTTTTCATTTCAAATTCCAATTTTTAATTGTAGGTTTATAGAAAAATAAGTACTTTTTTGCATTTTTACTTTGTATCCTGTAAACTTGCTGCAATTTTTACAAGTTCTAGGACTTTTGCTCACTTTTAGGATATTCTATAAAAATAATAATCTTTACTATACAGTCTTTTCCTCTATCTGTATATCTTTTACTTCTTGTTTGACTATAATAGTTATAATACCTTGTTTCTAGAATAAAGTTGAAGGGGGTCATTCCTGTCACCTAACTTGTTTTAGGAGGAACCATCTAGTTTCTCAAACTTAAGCATGAGTTTTGCTAACATATCTTGCTCAATATTCTTCTTTAAATTGAATAACTCCCCTTTTCTAATCCTAGTTTTCTAAATAACTGCTGCTGTTTAAAAAATGCATTTTTAAATATTGATTTAATTATATAATGCTTTCAGTCTGTTGATATAGTGACCTAACATTAATTAATTTTGAGATGTTCAACACACCTTTCATACCAGAAATAATCCAATTTGGTCATGATGTATAATTAGCATAAATCAAATTTCATTTGATAATACTTTGTTGAAAATTTTTATATCTATGCTCATGAGTAATAGTCTGTAATTTTCTTTCCTTGTAATTTGTCTGGTTTTAAAGTTTGAGCAATGTTGGTCTTATGAAATGAGCCATGTAGTGTTTTCTGTACCTAAAGTTTCTGTAGGAAATTGGTATATTTTCTAATTTAAATGTTGTTGGAATTTCCAAGTGAAATTATCTGGCCCTGGTATTTTCTGTCTGGGTAGGTCATTAATTGTTGACACTGAACTCTAACAAATGTAGGCTCCTGAAGATTATTTTTCTTTGTATCAAATTTATAATATCATAAAATTATAAATTGTAAGACTATAAATAATTACGATTATAAGCTTGAAAATAAAGCTTTATACTCTTTTACTGAATCGATTTTATATGAGTTATCAAGCAATATACCTT
>PVKA01031793.1:0-25929 GCA_004027165.1 Ctenomys sociabilis | reverse complement strand
AGGTGTCAGATATGTGTTCTCATGATATGCTTTCTCTTGATAAATATACAGCAAAACAATATGCTTGAGTATTCCTTCAGTTTTCATGGTTTTATTTTATGGTGATATGTGATCAAGGGATCATGGAAACAAATGTTCTAATTTCATTCGGCTTTTTTCTTGCAAAGAAAATATTAGCTATACATTTTAGGCACACAAAGATAAAGGACTTAATATAAAAGAAACTATTCAAAATATATATAAATTATATAAAATAAGAAAATATAAAAGAGGATAAAATGTAGTACTTAAGATAAAACATTATTTTACATTGCTATCTCTTTTGTAATACTAGTATCATTTCTTAAAATTCATAATAGGACTCTGAAGTCATCTCAGCATTTCTAGAAACATGATGGTATACCTAATTCGGCTGAATAGTGATTTTATTTTATTTAGCTAGCTATGCCTCCTTTCTTTAATTGTGTAACATTTAGCCTTATATATAAAAATGAAGGGAAAGGTTATTTCAATAAAAATGAAGGGAAAGGTTATTTCTTTGTTACTCTTCTTCTGAGAAAAATAACCAGCATTAGAAATTAAAGGAGGAAAGTTTTGTTTCAGCCCAGAGTTCCTAGAGGCCTCAGGCCATAGTGGGCTGGCTCCAGGGCAGGGTGGCATAGTGGAGGAGAAATGCTAGCTCTTGCAGGTAGAAAGCACAAAGCAAGCAACAAGGGATGACCAGTGGTCTTTTCCAACCCTTATATTTTACTTGAGCTCTGCGTGCTTAAGTGAAGCACACACACCAGATCCCACCACCTCCACAAAAACACCACCTGTGACTACATGAGGCTTTGATGGACACACCACAACAGATGGCAGCCAATGAAAGTAGCATGTCTGCCCAAGATTTCTAGGGTCTTTGCTAAAATATCTACTACCATTTAAAAAAAATAAAAATTTATATGTATTTCACAGGGTCTCACTGTGCAGCTCAGATTCATAGTGATCTTCCTGTTTTCGGCCTCTCCAGCCCTGGGATTAAAGGCATGCAGCACCGTACCTGGTTTCAGTCACAGGCTCAGCACACCTAGGGGTGGAGCAGTAAGGCATGAGGTGCCAGGAATCGAACTCTTGTCCGTGTGCTTGCCTAAGCAGGTTTTTAGTCTGCTGATCTATCTCACTGGCCCTTCTCTATGACCTTTTTAAGATTAAGGCCCAGCTCACCTGTAAAATGAAGCAATGGGCAGATTCTTGAAGTTGCCTAACAGCTGTCCTCCAGCTTCACTACCTCACAAGTAGGTTTTGTACTTCGGTTTATTGGAGAACTAAAGTTAGTTCTACAACTAAGGAGACATGTAAAACTTATCTCTGCTTAGCTTTTTTTAAGTCTTGGGAATTCTTGTACCTAAAAGATAAAAACTGAATTTTTATGTATTCCCAAGTATGAGACAGAAGAACCCACACCTTGCTGTAATAACAGTTTCAGTATTTAGGATTTATCATAGTTAGATTTTAAGATTGTGTTAAGCATTATCTCAGTTGATCCTCACAACACGTTAACTAGGTAGATACCCCACATAATGATGAGAGCAGCGACCCTCAGAGAAATGATGTGTAATAATAAGTGACTTGTTAATAACATTCAGCAGAATTTAAATCTAGACACTATATTATTGCTAAATTTGCTTGATTCCTTCCCCAAAATATTTTTGGGTGGGGGGTAAGGGGATGATTAATTTTTAAAAAGTATTTACACATTGATATTAATAATAAATTAAAACTGATTTTGTAATATTCTTAATTAACTAATTCAAAGGCTAATATTCTCAGTGCAATTAGACAGGAATGATCTTTGTCATCAGACTTTGAAAGAGCAAATTCATTAGTAATTAAACCATGGCATGAAATTAATTTTAAATATCCCACATCTACCTAGAAAGCCATCTCCCTGGCATTAATTTAAATAAAATCCTTTTGTTTGTCATAATTCCTTTAGGCAATAGAGCCACTTTGGTTGCCTGTCAGATTTGGTAATGACAATTTACTTTGGCTAGAAATTCAGTGACCACTTAGCACAACCTCTGCATACAACAAGGCACTGGTTGGTCAGGGTATTGCTCAATGGTACGCATTTCTCCTGCAAGTATGAGGCCCAAAGTTCTGTCTCCAGGGCCATGCAACAAACGAGCCAGGAGATTTTTATGTGGCTGACATTTTACTGCTTTGGTGTAGTTTGTTAAGTATCCTTTGTAGTTTAGGAAAGCAATACTCTTTAATCATCTAAACTCAGATATGTTACAAGATCTTTGATAACAGTATTTTAAATTATGCTCTGATATCCACATTACTACACACTGGAGGGAAGAGTTTTATCCGAGTTTGTACTGTTCTCCTCCATGGGGTTGATGACAAAGATCTTCTGCTTCTATCTGCTTCTAGCTCTCTAATATGTAATATGATAATAGCTACAACAGTTTACTGATGATGAAATGAGACTCAGGCATAATGGCACATGCTTTTAATCCCAGTCTCTGGGAGGCTAAAGTGGGAGGATCTCCAGGTCCAACTTATCTTGAGAAACGCAGTAAAATTATATCAATAAATAAATAAGGCTGAGGATATAGTGCTGTGTGAAGGCCTAAATTACAAATATTAATACCACAAATGATGAGTAGTGTGAAGCTTTTAAAGCAGGACCTGGTTTACTTTAAGTACTTAAGAAATATTAGCTAATATTTCTCTTGTGGACAATCTAATAACTGAGCTTTTTATTTCATCCACATATTATTTCTTTAGTGACTACTTGCAAAATAGTACTTTGCCAGCTCTCAGAGTGGTGATGAAAAATCTTATGAACAAAGGGAAACTTTCAGCAAAGGAGAATGTAATTAACTTCTTTTTCAGTGAAGTTATAGGTGAAGGTAGATTTTAATCTAAGGTGAGAGCTAGACATGTTAAAAAACTTGCAAAATACTTAACATTCAGCAAAAAAAATTTCTTAAACTTTCACATTATGTATTATTTACCTATAATGTATCTCTTACTTGATAAAATAAACTTAGACAGAGGTTCATAAGTCTATTACTTGGTCAAGCAAAAAAAAAATCTGTATCTATTGTAGTGTAATATGCCAACTCAAAGATTATTTAAAAGATCTTGAATTTCAGTTCTACAGTTAACCAGTATGTTTAGCACTTCTCAGATGGCATCAGTTTTTCCTACCACACAGTAATCACCCAAGTTCACTGTGCAGCAGTATCCTAAGTAGACGTGGGGCCCGATAGTGAAAGCTGTGTTTCTCGGTCCTAATTTTCCACATGACTCTAAGAGTTATTCTACAGTGCGGAGGCTGCTAATGTCAGCTACAGTTCTGCCATGCATTCCAGACTAATTTAGATCACTTCTTAGTTTTGAATAAGTCTCATATTGTTTTCAGATATTACTTCTTCACTAGTAAGATGATGAAAGCAAGTGACTTCCTTCAGCCTGTGTTAGTGGGACAGTGAAATTATACGTTGTGTCTGGATGGGTGGACTTGGTAAGCAATGTTGCTATTTGGACTAGTATGACAATAACAAAAATCAAGATGAAAGCTAGTTGCATTTGAAGTGAAAAAGCATATTCTTTTCTCCAGCTCAACATTTACCACTACACATAATGGACTCTTCCTAGAGAATTAAGAATTAGTGGTTAAGTAGCTGGGTAAATGGGGGACATGCTATAGGAAGACAAAATTAAATATCAGTTAAGAACTTGCTATATGAATATAAGTTTCTTGTTTTTGACACAGCGTGAACTATTATATGACTGATCTGTAAAATATATTTATTTTGAACAATTTTTTTTGTTATATTCATTGAAGTTTGTAAACAATTTATTTACAAAAAATAAATAAAATTATAAAAAAATCTTTCTCACATCCCAGCAAGATTCCTAAGGGACTCAGAGTGGCATATGGAGACAGCGCACCATCCGGGCTGCTGGTTCTGTCCTCTGCCCTGTCTCAGGAGTGCACTGTGTTGTGGTTATTCCCAGATGAGCTGTGTTTTTCTTACCTCACACTTTTACATGTATTGTTTGCTCTGCCTTTTTCTCTTACACATGGAGGAACCTTCTCAGCCTTTGGAACCCAGTTCACAATTACTTCATCCATGAAAGCATTCCTGACTTTCTCGGGGGATTATGCATTCCTTTCTGTGCTCATCATACGTCAATCATTGCTGGCACTTGTCATGTAGCTGGAGTATTAACTCTGCAAACCAACCTTATCTACTGGACTCTGAATCTCCAGGTGGCAGGTACAGAAACAGAGTTAAAAGCACAGGCTCTGACATCGCAATGCGTGGATTCAAATCCTAGCTCTACCACTTCCTAGCCATGGGAAGGTAAGGAAATTATTCGTCGACCAACTGAAGCTTGTAGAAGTGTATATTTAGGAAACCACAAAATTCAATAAATTAAGTAAAGTTTTTGGAATGGGGTCAAATTATATTATAAATTTAGCTTATATATAAAAAATCATCACCCTCACTTTTTTTTTAAGTTCAATAAGCAAGACAATAATTTTTAAAGCTTTTAAAACAAGTCACTGTATTATTATACTTAAGAAGTATAATCTTGAATATTGTACTTGCAAAGAAAAATCTTCCTTAAATTATAAATTTGTCTATGAATTTTAAGAAAAAAGTGGGACTTACTAAATAAGAATCCTACCTATACTCATTTATTCTTTGATTTGAGCAATAAACAGAGTTGAATAGAAAGTAGAATTTATTTAGTTTTTTAAAGTATTTAAGAATTCAGACTAAAATAATTAAAAATGAAGACAATTACTGAGGTATGAATTATCATGTTGTAGAACAAGATTTTTTATTGTTTTTGGTGGTACCAGAGATCGAACTCAAGTCCTTGTGCTTGCCAGGCAAGCACTTATCTCTCCAGCCCCTGGAATTGTAAGGAACAACATTTGTTCAAAGACACAGATGCTTTTAAACTAATTTTTTAAAATGCAGTTTCTTTTCAGATATTAAATGGTTTCTAACATTTTAAAAACAAAATTTATATGGAAAATAAAGGTGAATAACATCTGAAAATGTTTGAAATCACAGATGAAATCGATTTGCTTTGTCTTATCTCATCATCTAATTAAAGATACTAAAAACAAAACTTGCCAAATAATATATGTTGATGTATTAGAATATTCAAGTACAAGGAAAATGAGTATTAAATAAATTATCTTAGGCAAATTAGTAAACCATACTAATAAATTATGTTTTAGAAAAATCAAAAAGTCTTAGTATTTTTTTCTGTTATTAGGACAAGGTCTATAGGGTCTGTAGCATCTCACTACATAGCTTGGACTCATAGCGATTCTCCAGTTTTCAGGCTCCCAAGTGATGAGATTACAAGTGTGTGCCACCATGCCCAGTCTCTGTCTTAATGCTATATGCTAAAATTTATAATAAGTTAATAAGAGAATAGGATGTAAACAAAGAAATAGAAAAACTAGAAAAGTGGAAATAAATATGTATGCAATCATAGCATGAATAAATCTTTGTAGGCACAAAACTGAACGGAAATAAAACAATTCACAAGATTTGTAGATAAATACATAAGGATTTGAAAACACCTGCTCTAACAGCACACCCAGGGACCAAGAGCACACATGTAGAGAGAGGCATGCTTCACTCGACAGGCTACCTATTGAGGCCTCTGTCTGGATGTCTCCAGAGAACCTCATGAGCTCAGCAGCACGGCTGGCCAGGGGGCTGTACCCATGCCTCTTCTGACTCATCTTTCCTTTCTCAGTTTCCAGGCCACCCCTAGTCATGAGGCTTTCATTCACTATGCCCCTTTACCAAGTTCTAGACCACACACTAGCTGATACTTCTAAACTGTGATCTGAAACAGCCTCTGCTCCTCTTGAGTTGTGTGTGCTATGTATTTTGTCACAGCAGCAAGGAAACTGAGACATTACTCTGTCATAGATTAGGTATGAGCTTCAACTAAGGGGCACAGCACTGACTTTGTCATAGAACTGCATTATAGTAGTGTATAACACTTACTTTTAGAATATTTCTATTGATCAAATATTAATTCTAATTTATAAGTTTTGTTATATTAAACTATGAGTTTAGCAGGAAAAATAACAAAAGCTTTTGATTTTTTAATATTATTGGGTGTTTATTAAAAAGCATCAAAATTTTCAAAATTAATTATTTTTTGGTGTTCATAATTAAAAAACAACAGAAATAAATTGTTATAATCAAAATACCAATAGAGCTCTGTAGCATAAGTTTTACTTCAATAATAACTAAGTCAGTCTGTATGTAGCAGCACTTTCCATGTACACATGCAGCTTACACTAACAGCACATATGTTTTGGTTTCCTGGCCTTAATGGAGGACATACTCAACATACCACTGGTCTTGCTGCCTTGCCAGGAGGTTCTTACCATATTATTCAATGTGTAGCTAACAGGGACATAAAATATCCATTAAAATAAAATCTTAAATTAAATTCTTACTATGTATTGTATTTAAAACAAGCACAAACATTTTTTCCATCAGCTGTGTGCTTCCTTACGAAAACATAATAGATGACACCAGAAATAAAATTTCTATATGAACTACAATGAAAATATCAATAGAACTGTATAATAAAACAATCTTTGCTTCAGTGGTCACAGCTAAGGCTGTCTTCACACATGACAACTGCCTGTGCCATGCACCACCTCATTTTCACTGCCATTACATGTGCCTAGCTTTCCTTTCCTATGTGGCAGGCCATTCCTGTCATCTCTCTTGTCTTCCTGTTTTGTGAGGAGCTTCTATGCTGTGCAATCTGAAGTTTACAGGAAAGCAAGATATTAATAAGATAAAGTATCAAATACGTAATGACTGCTTTGAGTAGACATCGACATTTTTGCCTTATTTTGTTGTTTACAAAAATTAAAAGATAACAACAGAAATAATAACTTATGTGAACTACAATGTAAGCACCAATGAAGTTTATCATAGAAGCATTCCATACTCCAACTGTCATACCAAGGCTGTCTTTACACATGAAAAGTGCCTGTTACCTACACAAGTATAGCTTGCACTGATAGTACACGTTTATTTGCCTGTCCTTTTCTTGTAAGGCATAGTTTTTGGTTTACTTATTGTCATAAGAAAGTAGGGCCATGCCTGCCCATTTATCTATCAGCTCACTAGTGTTACTTTAGTTTTTCTTTGTTGTTGTTGTTGTTGTTGTTTTTCAGTGTTAGCTTTCTGGGCAGAAGCATTTTGTTTTCCATGCTATAAATGACCTCTTACGAGTTCCAGTTCCAATTCTCTAAGAAAATTTATCCATGGTGTTTTGTGCTTGTTATGTTCTTTGGAAACAATCAAACTATCTATTCCACAAATGTTTAAGGATTGTATAAAATGCAGTCATTGGCCAACATGTTGTATTTTCAGTGACATCATAATTGCTGCATAGCCTACCAACAACATCCATTTCACCTTTGGTTCTGTTGTAGACAGTTACCATCTCAGGCTTCTGCTTTGTTAAGATTTCCCCATAAATATTTCCATCATGATGCAGGGTTGACACCTGCAGTGCCTGTTTGTTTTTCTTGGCATGTACAAGGCTAGGGTTACATCTTTCTGAAATTCAAAGATTATACTGTACCAGTATTTGTTTTGAAATTGTAACTCATTCGGAGTTTCTGCACACAGTTCTTAGGCTGGTCAGCTTGTGTTCTGTTAGCAAGTGTAACAACAATTAGAAACTGGTAAACCCATTATTCAATGTCACATTCTGCTTAACTTGAGAGATGGTAGCCAAAGTCTGTTCACAGTATCAGTCCATTTATTACTGTAAGAATAAGGAACTGATGACTGAATTCTATGATAAATTTATAAATTGCAAGCATGATAAGTCTCTGCACCTACAAAGGTGTAACTTTTTATGCCATATTTTGAAGGACTTTTTGGGATATGCTGCCTGAATCTACAAAGGCTATGTAATGGTGAGAGATGTTCATCAATAGTTATGTGTTCAGATGGTGCGTAAAATTGTTTAACAATTCCTCACAAATCTCTCAAACAATGAGCAAATAGCAATCAGATTATCAGTTCTTTTTGTTGGCCACTGGTTTTGGCATCAAAACTCAGTTTCGAAGGAAACCAAATCTCCTCAGAGTCATTGTTATTCTACAATCCTCAAGCCCACACCTATCCCTTTCTCATAAAAGTTTTACAGTCCTGTGACTAACACGGGAAAGGCCTGCTAAGTACAGCAGACCTATGAATGCTTTCAACTCAGCTAGTAAATTTTTATAATAAATACATTCTTTCACATGGCTACTGGCGCATATAGAACATTTTACTTTTATTTCAGCATTTGTGTATTTCACAGCATCGTGTAACATTTCATTTGTTGCAATTTTGAACATTGAATGGCAGTGCTGGCATTCTAGCCAATAAATTTACCCCTGCTAAGATCGTCACTACATTTGCAGACTTAGTTCTAACATGGGGTCATTCCATTTGGTTGCATGACCATTTTAACTAGTCAAATATATCCTCACATTACTGTTTTCCTCATCATCTGAATCAAGGAAGTTTTCCTGCTCTGTGTCTGTCTTTGGCCAATTCCTGCTCTATTTCACCATGGTTCCCGTTGCCAAAGTTAAAGTCATTATTGTCTTCATCATTCATTCAAGAGTAACGTGATGATTCATTTTTGACTGCTTCTAAAATTTGAAAATCTGTTTTTTTTTTCCATGTGCCATTGTGCGGAATTGCACTACTTCGACTAGAAAAACAAAGAGAAACATTTTTGTAAATAAATTCTAAATGCACAGAAACTTAACAGCATTTTCATGGGTAAAACTCACCTGTTGAGGCTTTGGAACTCCTGTACACACCTTGCTGCTTGTCCCCCAGGTGGGCGAATGGTTTTCGCTTTCCCCAGGTGTAGCTACTGTGAGTCACACCCACATGCCATTATGATAAAATACATATTTTCATAACAAAAGAGTAGTGCATTTTCCTCTCTGTGATGCTCAGATAAGCATATGCAAAATCTGTTAGAGCACTATGATCATTAAAAAGCCCTAATTTGGTACTTTTTCACATAGGCACACAAATTGTTTTTCATTATACCACATGGGTAGACACAAAAGTTGCTTCCTGTGGCCACCCAAGTGCAGTGCAGCTAGTGGGGTGCATAGGTGGGCACTCTTATGCTAAATGACAAATTTGCAGTAGAAAAATATGGGATTGGCTGTTGGATCCCAGTGTTATGTGCTATGGATACCTCTGTATGCCTGAATTTTCCAATCTGTAAAATAGTCATAGCAATGGCTATTATTATTATATAATAACTACCACATGACAGTTTCTGTGAAGAAAAGATAAAATAATGGTTATTAAATACTTAACACAAATGTGACAAACCAAATGGATAATATAGAAACCTTCAAAATACACGATAGACAAAGATAAAGGTCTACTAATATAAAAATATTTCTTACACATTTATGCTAAAAATGAACCCAGACATAAAAGACAACAACATACAATGCAGTGTATCACTGGCGATTTTTCTGTTCTACCACTATCTTGTGCTCTCTTTATAAAATAAAAAAAAATCCATGTAGTTCATCCATAAACAATAGAGAACATAACAAGAACTAGAAATAGAGGTCATTATTAACTGTTAAGGCTAAGAGGAACTCTCAGCTTTTATATTTTCCAATTTCTCTATGATGAAAAACTCACACTGAGACATGCAAAGTCCTAGGGTACTGCTTATTTTATTTACAGAGCAAGCATTATCTTCAGCGAATATATATTGTCCAGTCTTTAAGGTGTACGAGTCTACATTTCCTTTACGTCTAAAAGGTCTGATCCCTTGATCTGCATACTTTCCCCAAATCTGGACTCCTTCCCCATATTTCTAAAGGTTCCTTGAATGTGTTTATGAGTCCTGGGTTTTGCTTATTACCTTTTGTCCTGAGCCACTAGCTACACTGACTTTCTTGCTGCATTTCTCACCTTATACCTGGTCACCCTTGTCCTGCCTCAATGAACTCAAGAAGATTAAGAAAGAAAAGAGAAAAGCAGAATGGAAGGGGTGGTATTAAAATAATTAGTTGCCTAGTTTTGGGGGAAGATAACACACACTATTCGTGTTAGATTATAAAAGGATTCCTATGTGAAATACATGTGATATAACTACAAATTTCATGCTTTAAAATGCTGTATAGAAAGGTGTTTGTCATTGGTACAGTTTGCTGCTATGAGCTGGAGCAAAGTTTTAGGGATATATTTTAAAGGAAGACATAATGAGATTAGTTTACAATAATCCAGACTACTATTTCAAATAGGTTGCTATTCTTATTTCTCTGTGCTTCTGCTGTTTTTCTTGCTTACCTCCTATGACCTTTAACTGGGAGACATATATAAAAATTGCACACTAATGTTTCAACTGATTCCTTTCATTGTTATTGGTAAGTTTTATACATAAGGTTCTTATTGTCCCTGTAGAAGGGAGAGGTAAAATCAATTTCCTCTTTAACATATTGATAAACAACTCCAGATATAAGAGGTAGGGAGGAGAAACTAGACTTACCTTTGTGTGACCTACATAGGAATGCTGGAAAAAATTAATTCCAGAATATTATGTCAACATTCCTAGAAGTTGTGGATATGATTTACATAGTAGGTCTTCCCCATCCAGCCAACTACTTTCATCTTGATACTGTAAATTGCTTTCATTTTCCCCCTCCGATCTGTGTGCTTGGGGTATTGTTGGGATAAATTATGGAACTGAAAATGGTGTGTAGATTGTCTAAGAAATTGAGTGCAGTCAGCCTTAAAAGTGCTGGATGATGGGCTAAAGCAGCCACCTCACCCTGGCCATGTCCCATATGTCGTCAATGAACAGCTGCTTTTAACTTTGCCTTTTGCCCAGAGCACGAGAGCTGCTGGATTTATTGAATTAATAACCACTCCATTATGTGTGTTTTGTTTTCCTGTGACCGTGAAATCTGGCTGTAATGTTAGGAAAGTGTAAGACAGGTCTCCTTAGCAAACAAGGCGCTATCTATTTTTTGGGTCATTATTTAATGCTTAATCTTTTTGGGTAGAAAATAATAGGGAAATCCTTTCAAATCTGGGATAAAATGTTTCTAACAATATTGAGTTAAAAAGGAATTTTATGGGTTACATAGATAGATAGAAGCTGGCTTTCACTGTGATTTGTGGTCAGAAGCATAGCTACTGACTGCAATGTGTTTGTGATTGAATGGGTCTCTTTTTTTGCCTGTACTTTCTTTTCTAAAGTAGAATGTTATAATACATACATATGTGTGTTTTTTTTCTCTTAGACACACATCTAAATTTTTTTTCAGGAAATGAAGGAAAAATTTTAAAAAAGTATCTTCTTTTTACACCCTGGGTCATTTCCTGAAGTTTTGGATTCAGCAGGAAAGTCAGGATTTTAGCATAGGCGGAATGTGGAACATGTGGAAAAGGTTGGACCAACGACCTTTAATTCTTTGACCAAGAAGGTGTGAGACAAGTCTTCTATCAAGAAGTTTCAGCTAGGACCATTTTGATTAATGACACTTTTCTTTTCTCTTTTTTTTTGCTTTGCTTTTTTTCAATTATGCAATCTCACAATTGTTCATGTTCCCTAACTTCTGTTCCTCCCAACATGATTTGATTGAAAAAAATACAGAAAGTAAATGAAGCCTTTTTTGTCTGCTGTGTCTCAGCTCATGACAAGAGTTAGAACATTTTACTTCTAAAATGTTATTTTTATCTGTGTATTTCTTGGAAATCACACAATAAACATAGAGATGATAAAGATAGTACAATTTGTTGATTTAAAAATGTATGGAAAACTACCTATTTTAATCTTTCACCTTATGCACAGAGAAGCTACTCCTTAGGAATGATTTTTAATTTGCATAAGATTATAATGAACTATTATAATGAATTTCTAAAGATTTCTAAATTAAAATGTCTTTTACCATGAAGCAAAGTGGAAAGAGATATATTTTGAGAAATGTAATGTTTTCATTGTTTATTGTTTTTGATACAGAATTTTTCAAAATTATAAAACAGTAAATACTCTAGGCATACTCTTTTCAAATCAGTTTTGTAATTTAGGACTTAAGACTATAGTATATTAAAAATGTTTGGCAATGTCAATGTTTTCCAAAAATTTTAAGCACCTGAAATGCTTTTTTAATCACTTGAGCAAAATTATATTTTGTTTAGCATGTTACCTTTCATTTTTCTTTCTAAAATTGGGTAATTCAATGTGGGCACATATTAAATCCTCCTCTAAGTCAGTCCCTGGGCTGTGCGTCATCCATCCTCAATACAACCTTCTGTGGAAGGCATAATGGTCCTTATTTTACAAATTGGAAAAGTGAGGATTAGAGTTCTAGTAATTTTCTTAATGTAATGAAAATAAGTTAATGTGCTGGTATTGAAATTCTGGTCTACTTCAGATCAATGCTCATGTTCCTTCTATTTATCCATCTCTATAAGTTAGTACTCTGATTCCCACCAAAACAAGAAAGAAAAAACTGTATCACTTTTGTCTTTTTTAAAATTAATTTTATTGAGAAACAAATGGCCATGAGATAGTTTCAAGTTAGTAGGACAGTTACAGTAATTAATATATTGCATGATGCTGTCTTCATAGTAGTTATTCTTAGTACAAGATGCAGAAATAATATCCCATCCAAACACTATTAGTACAATCTTTCTTTTCACTGAATTAAGAGAAAGTATCTATATATCTATCCTATTTTGTATATACAAATACAAAGTAATCTTTAATTTATATCTCCTTTTTTTATATATCTCCTTTTTTGGTTAGTTTTGTCAGAGGTGGGTATTCCATTGCCATTTAAATATTGTACTCACATGAATTTAGCAAAATAATCCAATATAGTCCAGTAGTCCATAATAGTAGTGGCTTATCTATAACACTGGCAATGTCAGAAGTTGTTGCCTTGAGCCTTTTACAGCTCAGCAAATTAATATGGTTTTACTTTTCATCCTTTGTTTTTATACTTTTCTGCTGGATGATTAAGACCAAGATAAAGCAAGACCTAAGTAGCTTTTGTATCTGATAAGGTCAGTCAAGTCCCCTCAGGGTTTATTCTGTAACCCTGTACCACAGTTTGTAGATCTTTTGTCAGTGTCAGCCATGTGGATGAGTCACGGCTATTGCTCTCTATTTGCTCTCTATAACCATGCACTAAGCTAAAGCCAAAATGGATTAAAGATCTAAACATTAAAAAAGAAACACTAAATCTCCTGGAAGAGAAAGTAGGAGAAACGCTAAACACATAGGGGTAGGCAAACAGTCTATGAACAAAAATCAAATTGCATGGGTAATACTTGAAAAAACTACCAACTAGGACCTCCTCTTATTGAGAAGGTTTTGCACGTGAAGAGAAATTACCAACAAAGTGAAAAGGTAGCCCACAAATTTAGAAAAATCTTAACTGTTAAGCACTCAGAAAAAAAAATCTTCTCTCTAGAATTTATAAAGAACTAAATCACTTTTGTCTTTCAAATTTACTGAAAGAGGAACTGAGGCAAGGTTTCACCTTCATGCTTCCACCCCTGTACAAACACAGACACTTACAGTTACTTAAGCAAGTATGTGCAACCCCGTGTACCATAACTGCAAAAAGCCTTCATTGTTGCTTGAAATTCAAGAAGAACTACTGCTTTTATTCATATTTTTATGACAATTTATATCAATTAAAATATTTGTAAAACATGGTGAAAGTCTCAAAAGGCACCTTATAATCTATAAAATCAGATTGAATCAAACAAATATTTATTGACTCCCAAAGCAAAATGTTTATAGGGAATGTTTTATATACAAAATCAGCATCAGAAGTCTGTTTTAGCAATATAAAGTTTGCTAATTAGACTATTTACAGTGGTGTTTTGGGTCATTGTTTCTACATTTAATATGAAAATGTAAGAAATTATTTACTCTGGGAAGGAATGAATTTAGAGGAATCTGGAAGTGATTTGTAGATAGACTGATTATGTGTTTGAGGCAGTGGTGCTCTAATTTGTTCAGGGCCTTGTAGTCCCCCTGTCATTTTCAAGTGATTCTGGGGCCACCATAGTGCTCACATAGTCAGTGTTCAGCACAACACCATGTGACGCCAGGATCACCTGGCTGTGTGGCAGGATGTTTTCACATCTCCAAGTGAGGAAAATAAAATCCTACCTTATTTTCCTTGTATATTGATACTTCCATATATTAATAATCTTGAAATTTCTTATGTAATTATTTCCTTAAATCCAAGGAATTCTTGAATAACTGTTCAAAAATTTTTACTAGAATTGTGGGTAAGTTGAATGGTGAAAACAGAAAGGTAATTGGGCTCTGCTGTCTGTAGCACTGACCTTTAGTCCTGGCCTCAACCCTTCTGCTAAGACAGAGGAAAAAGGGCTGGAACACAGTGGCCCGAATGTCAGGGAAATTTCTTCTCACGATCCTGTTACTGAGAAGAAGGCCAACTCTTCCTTTAGCAGAACAGAGCAAAATCTAAAACCTCCAAACCGACCTCTGACCTCTACACAAACAACTAACTTAGAGAATGAAATTTAAAATGAAGCTGATTGACTTTGCAAAGCAGAAGTGTATTATTTTTCTGCCACGTGAATAAGACAGAGGCTTATCTCCCAAAAAGATTTTTATTTTTCGTGGACTCCAAATAAAGGAGGAGTTGTGCACTATAGTTGTCATATTGTTCATGTTCACAAAATAGTTGCATGGCAGTTGGCATCTAGGGACAGATTCCGAGCAGTCATCTCTTTTAGGGATTACTGAGGACTTTTGTAAGCCTACAGTGGCAGTGCAGTTTTTGATTAACATAATAAGAAATTAAAAGAGACCTAGGTCTCTGTAGCAGAGTCCAGAGCCTTGTTCCTACTGTGATGTGTGCACCAGGAATACAAAGATTATGGCACATTTACTAGATAACTTACTCATCTGAGAAATGTAAGTAAGTTTCCTTTCTACCCACACACTCTGACCCCTGACTTTATCTAAGCTACACAGACAGAATACACATAGAAACACCTACATTAACATCTCAATAAGATTTAAACATTTGGAAAATTACTTGAATAAGTATATTGAATCTATTTATTTACACCAAAATATCCAGACTTCACTAGGACAATTTTAGTTTTCATATGGTGTGCAAGGACAGAAGGGCCTTGCTGAAGCTGGCGAGCTCTTTGGGTCCATGTGTGCAAACTGGACCAGGTCCTACTTTGCAAGCAACTACTGGCACTCAGGACAGCAGGTGAAAATGTCCCTAAGGGGCCACAGGCTTCAGAAGCCAAATATTTATATTTCATTTTTCAGATTTTTAAATAGTGTTCTAAATAAACATTTTGCTGTTACAGTGCAGACACAATTGCAGTGCTCTCTGTTCTTAAATCAACCAACTTCACCTGCATTAGGCAGTGGCTGACTTTCCTGGGTGGTCTGTGAGAACTGCCTCAGGAGATAGCACTGACACAGTCTAATCCGGATGCTACAAAGGTATGTAAAAAGGCACGTCTTGCAAGTTTAGTTTATGTGTTGTCTGGTCCTTTATGTGGAAATAGACATTCTTTTCAGCTTTTTTAGGACCTCTGTGGAATGAATGGACTTGAAAAGCTATTAGCATTGATTTTCTTAATAGAAAAGGTAAAGTAAGACTTAGAGTTAATGTGGAGATACGAAAATATGTTTTTAAGACTTTAAATTCAAGTTGAACATTTGTATGTTGAGTCCCTGTGTGACTTTATTCTACCCTAGTATTTATTGTTCCTGTGTCACATAGCAATGTTTAACCAAATTCATTTAGTTTTTAAAATGTAAGGGGCAATGAAAGTCGGTTTGGTGTACAGTATGATACCACCAACCATCATTTGGCCAAATATGAGATTGGAGAGCTTATTAGTCTGCTCATTGAGCTGGGAAAAACTTCTGTGAGAGATTGCTCCGCAGCAGGGCCACCTGGAGCCAGAGCAGAATCCTCCTGGAGATGGAACTCCCGAGAACTGACATCACTGGAAATGCAGTCACCACCCGTGTAGCAATGCAGCACCTGCCCTGCCTACAGCTCAGAAAGAGCCTTGTGAGTTGGTTCAGTAAATCAAAGTGGCATGCCTTTTATGAGATGACGGATAGGGCAGTCCAAACCATGCAGTTCAGGCCTGCCTGAGCCACCTGGAATCTAAAGCTAAGGCAGTGGCTTTACTTACAATGCACAAGGAGCCTTCTTCTCCAGAGTGACCTTTTGTTTAGTTTAGAGAATTAAGTAGAGCTTACAGAGAGAGGTAACCTTCTCTCTCTTTCATGCACCTATAAACATCCCAAATCAAGAATGCTGAAACGAAATGATCCTTGAAAGAAGGAACAATGATGAGCTTTTATGAACAAGAATTTCTGGAAAATATGTGCAAGGAGAGGTCTTGATATTAGAATCAATGTCAAAAGAACTGATAATTTGAGAAAACATTTAAAAATTCAGAATTTATTTCCAGGTTCCAAAATCCCAGAAAGAAAATACTTGTTGAAATGAAATGAAAAAAAAATATATATATATATTCTTGTCTTCATCTTTACAGATTGATGGAAAAACCTATGCCATGCAATTATTTGAAGGTTACTAGGATGCATTTTCTAATAATTTCATTGTAACTTCAATTACAATCTTATCTTTAGTGAGAAATGCTGCAGAGGCATGCTGCTTTGAATTATTCAAGTAAGAAATCCAGTAAATGGTTTTAATCCTTTCTAGTAAAATTAATATGGTCTGCTTGTCTTGTGGATACAGACTCAGTTATGTTTCTTGTTGACACATATAAGAAAATTCCGGCTGGGCACATATGATTTATTCTTTATATCTGGAGTCGGGCTGTAATCATTTACCCCTTTTCAAGTTGAATTTGGCAACTACTTGCTCTTTGCATTTTGTGAAAGCGAAAATATATTCTGCAGCTTTTGATGTGTTGATTTGTAGGAACGTAAAGACAGCTGCACACAACCCCTGGAGATGGGCTTGATGGCTGAATGAAGATCTCTAGTGCTTTCTTGTTAGCCAAGACGGATCTCCATCCCAATGAACCACACCTAGCCAGTAGCAAGGGCTCTTGGTGCATGCAGTCAGGAGCCACTTTCCTTTTTTAGAAATTAATTCTACTGAGAAAGAAATACCAATGAGACAATTTCAAAATAGCTTAGTGGGACAGTTACAATAATACATTGCATATTGTTGTCTTTGTAGTAGCTATTCAGAGGACAATATGCAGACATGATATCTTGCCCAAACACTATTAGTACAAATCTTTCTTTAATGGGACTTACTTATTAGCATATTGTGCCAAAGCCCATGCCGGCTACTGGCTCAACTGTAACTTTTTCCCGATGAAGTTTTTAAAGTCACAGGCTGAGACTGTGACCATGCTGTCCTGGCAACATGACTGTCTCTGCTCTGCCAGATATCAATTGCCCATTGCATAAATTGCTACTTTAATGTACTCACCCTCTCATGAACAAGGAGGTTGAATGCTAGCAGAATTTCCTATTGTTATATTTTCCTCTCCAAAATTTATTTTCAGATGTCTCCCTACTTATGGCCAACATATGTGAATCATTCAGATGCATGTGCATGGGGTGTTCTCTTGCATTTTTAAGTCTCTATCACTTGTGTCTGAAGGTATACCACATTCTGCCTAGCTCTCAATGGAACAAGCTTTTGTACTCTTATCTACTTTGCTTCCAAATGCATCTTTCTAAAGTACGTATCTAATCCTCTTTTTTTTTAATTTCCTCATGTCTTGTATGTCTCAAGTGGGCTCCTTAAAAATCTCCTTGTGTTAGGATTTCATAGACCCTAAAATATATCACTTTACTAGTAAAAATAGCTTTCTTTGGCTACCAGACTCTTCCCTGAAAGTGGGGCAAGTGCCCTTTCTCTTCCTGTCTCTCTTTTTTATAAAATTATATTTTAAACCTGAGTAGCAAGGCCATATGTGAAATCCCTCTTCTATTGATTTTAACCCTGTGTTGAGAGGATTAGTGGTTATTTTTATGAGTAGATACTTCTCCCTAGGGCTTTGACCAGACTGAGCCCTAAACATAGATCTTTCTGTCTTTCTACTGCCTGGGCTTCTTCTCAGAAAATCCCAATGTACACCATGACCTCTAGATGATTCCTTTCCTATTGCATATTGTGCACCCTAATGGTAATGGTTCTATCCTTCTGTACTCTGATGGCAATGAAATTCTCCTGGAGGTAACTTTCTCCATCTCTGCCAGTGTGTGCTGTTAGCTGCACCCTTATACTCCGGCTTAAAAGCATCAACACTAGGGTTGGTTGGGAATGATACCTGTGAATAATACATAGTGCCATGGTCTCAAATTGCCCACCCCTCTGAGCAGTCAGTAACTCAGGAAAATCCAATAACTCTATGCCCAGACTCCTCCAAGTCGTTGGAGCATCTACCTCTGCCAGCCTTGGTTGCACAGTGCAATCCCCTGTGAATACCTTTGTGTGACTCCATCTTCTTTTGGGTCTACTAAACCCTTCGTCATTCTCAAAGTCTTAATCAAGCTTCACCTCTTCCATGACATTTGCAAAAGTTAAAGAGGGAATATAAGTATATTTAGTACAGGGTCTCACTACACAGATTGGACTTGTAGTGATCCTCCTTTTTCAGCTTCCCCAGCTCTAAGATTACAGGTGCTTGAAACCACGCTCAGTCTCATTCACTGCCTCAATGCACACAAGGGGTGGGGCCAGCACGGCAGGCTGGGAACAGAACCCCCAATCCTTGCTTCTGCCTAACCAGGTACTTTAATCCACTGAGGGGTAAAGCTATTCTTGTTTAAAAGGGAGAGGTAGAGTTTGATTGGGAAAGAAGGTAGTACAGTTTGGGAGATGGGTAGCAGGGATAATTAATGCAGCCCAGTCCAAAGGAAGCTGTAACAGTCATGACTAAAAGCAGAGGGGCAGCACTGTTGACCTGCTTTTACTCAGCCCAACAGGGCAAATCAGTACTTTTGGATCATAACCACTGGTCCATGTGTAGCTCTTCTCATTCCAACACGGTCATGGCTCGCCCCACCATCTTCTCTTGTTGGGATCACTGTAATAGTGCCTTTACATGGTTCTCTGGATTATACTCTTACTAGGCCTCAGAATACTCTCAGCCAAATATACAGATTTGGACTTGAATGCATTCGGATCTTGCTGCTCCCTGTTTGAAGCTTCCCATCCTGCTCCCACAATTGCCTAGTTCCATTCCATTTTCTCCACTGAACATATCCCTTTCTTTCTTTCTTTCTTTCTTTCTTTCTTTCTTTCTTTCTTTCTTTCTTTCTTTCTTTCTTTCTTTCTTTCTTTCTTTCTTTCTTTCTTACTTTCCAGTGCTGGGAATTGAGCTCAGCACCCTGCACTTGCCAGGAAGCACTTATTCTACTGAGATATCTCCCTGGCCCCACTTTCTAATGTAATATGTAATTGAATTATTCATACTGTTGATTTAATTTCCCACCCCCACAAATATGAAAGTTCCAGGAAGGAAATTTGGTGTATTTATTCTTCTATCCACAAAAACCAGGACACCCACTAAGTCCTCCATAAATATATATTAAAATGAGTGAATTTTCCCATTGCTGCTTGGAAACATGGTGAATTGGCAGACCCATAGACTGTATGCCAGTTATGGCTTTAACTCTAATTTTGGATGCCTCCAACAAAAACTATCTTTCATTAAAATTTCCTGATTACTAACTAAACTTGGTAAATTTACATACCCGTTAAGATGACCCTGTAACTTAGAAGAATTAAGTTGTTATACTCATCTGGTGATTATTTCTCAGATGTATTTGTAAAATTAATGACTTTCAAATTTCTTATTTTCCTGAATATTCTTGTAGGATGATTTTACAATAATGATTTTCTAATCCAATTTCACAAAAATGAAAAGAAATTTACTAAGAAAAAACAGGCAAAATTAACACTGGTAATTGCATATTTATGTCTTGATTGCTACCATGCATGCAAGCTATCTTTATAATTTGCTTTTAAAATTGTATCCTATTGATACTGAATTTTTTTCTTGGTGAGCTACATTTTGCAGGGACATGTAATCCTAGGTGATATGTTGGATTTTATTCAAAGTTAGACAAAAGTTCATTTCTTAACCCATCCTACAACCAGTATTAATTTTTAGCTCAGCATAAATGGGCCAAGAGAATGTTTTCATGCCCAACAGGCAGCTACACCTCCTCCTGTCCTGAAGATTAGGCAGTGGCTATTTGGGTATTGAACAACTATCAGTGGAGTCAAATCACACATTTCTCAATGCCATTATGCAAACAGAAGAAGAATGAAAGCCAGAGCCTCTAAAGTAATTCTTGGATGGCTTGAGGAGTGTGTAAAATGTGCTCTATAATTTTCAGCCTCCTGCAGTGCAAGTGATTAGCTAAAGAAACACTTTGAACCTGTTAGTTGTACATCTTTTAAACCATTTTAAATTATGGAAAAGATAGTCCTTAAGAAATTAATTAAAGTTTTGGACAATAATACAATCAGGGCTATCTGTGTTTGCCATCTTTTCTCTCTGCTTGCATACATCTTTCTCTGTCAAGTACATCAAACAGCTAATTAGCCCCATTTTAAGAGCTCACTGCTCACATTACTTAAAAGGATCTCAGACTATCTTCTCGGAGTTGACACTTTCTGCACACTGGCTTCTGAATGCTTCTTAGACTTTGAAGGAATATATTTCAAGCATGTTGGAGGAACTTTAAGACAATTTTCTTCCTACAAATTGATTTTGTTAGTTTTCTCACACATGATCAGCAGTTAATAAATAATCTTATAAATAATGCTAAACTTATCGCTTCTAGAATATGCTCATTTTAATTAAATATCATTTAGGTTGCTGAAAGCAATAGGAAACTTTACAGTGATAGCTTTTTATTAATGCATGTGATACTGGAGGAAAAATTCTGAGAAATTGAAGTATTACTTTTATTTAGCATGAAGAGTTACTACTGTGACCCAAGTCCAGTACTTTACACACTCATTTTAGAAATCACACGATCTACAGATATCACATGTTAGCACATGCTAGAAGTCATAATCATAACTAGAGACAGGCTTTCTGACTCACAGCTTCCGTGAATCTAAACTATCACATGTCATCTCAAGTTGGCTGTAAAAATAACTCAAGACGCCAGAGTGTTTCAATTACAGCTGAAATATTGTGATATTTTAACACAGGTGATATAAAGATGAAGGCGCCACAATGGCTGTGAGCTATAGCTGTTGCCTTGAAGGTTTATGGCTATAGGCAGGTGTAAGGGATACATTCTTCACCAACCAGTTGGGCAGGGCAGGGTGTGGTAGGGAAGGGTGGGGACATGATTTCCTGGTCATGACTGTCTATATGAGGCTCTGACTTGGAGTACAGGTAGAAAGAACACCCAGAGTGCTTGCCATAGGAACTCTGTAGTATATTGATTACAGTTAGTTAAATAGACAACTGTGAAATGGCATTAGACATCTGTTGTAATGTTGGAATAGGCCTCATTTACAATCAAAATTTTATTCATTAAATCAGGCTTTTAACTATTATTCAATATCATCACTAATTTATCAAAGTAGAAACCAATATACAGACAGCTTAAATAACTTGCTCAAGGGTACATTCACCTATAGGTGGGTTTAGAATGTGGCCCTACATGGTCAGCTCCATGCTCTGCAGCCTTTAGATCTGGAAGGAAGAAAGGAAGATAGAAATGATGGAGAAAGGGTGGAGGACATGAAGATGGGATGGAAATGAGGCAAGAAGTAACAGCAGAAAGAAAGATTTTTTTTAAAAGACCAAATGAGAATGCTTTACACAAGTTCAAAATGTTTTCAGTTATTCTTTCAGTTTGATTTTAGAATATGTTTGATTGTCTGGCTTACCATGATCACCCTTTCACTTGTTTGATGGTGCCTTCTTTCCATTTTTTTTTTTTCTGTAGGTTCAGCCTGGAAGTATTTATTAATTGAAAGCACAGTTCATTGCATAAAATTTGCCATTCTTCTTGGGTTTTGAAATGTGTGTTCCACATGCAATTTTGTAGTAGCAGTATTTAAATGTGATATGAATAACAGTGAAGTGTGGGGAATAATTATAGCAGTTAGAAACTACCGTTGATAAGCGATGGTTTTATGATCTTCAGATTTTTTCTACTTTTATATTCAATTGAAAAACATGTTTAGTTTTTAAAAGTTTATATGATTGAAAAAAGTTATTTATGGATAATATGATACAATCTTTGTTATAACCATTAAATTATATGAGACAATTCAATGCTTGAGTCAATTTATTGAATTCTTGTGTGTGTGTGTGAGAGAGAGAGAGAGAGAGAGAGAGAGAGAGAGAGAGAGAGAGAGAGAGAGAGACTGTGGGTTCGATCCAGGTCCTCATGTATGCTAGGCAATTGTACTATATTTTATTTATGAATTGTTTCCTTACTTCACTTATCATTTTGAAGTAGAGTCTCAGTAGTTCCTCAGGCTTCCCTTGAACTTATGATCCTCTGGCTTCAGTCTCTAGGGTAGAAGATTAGAGGTGTGTAATACTACCCTTGTTTTGCATCTAAATTTTAATGGTGAACCAAGAATATTGGGATTTAAAATCTGATATTACTGATATTAAGTCCTTCTTACTGCATTCTTGATTCCCATGATGTCATATTTATCTTATTTATTTATTTATTATTGGCTTACCTATCTCTTCTTTTCTTTCTTTACACAGTAAGAGACATCTGTGAACTTTTTTCCAAAATTAATTTCTCCACACATACTTTGGAACCCACAGCCTGTATTTTTTCTTAAGACTGTATCCTTTCTTATCAGCTCAATAACAGCTACTACCTAAGTGAGTGCATTATTATATGGGTGGTGATTATTAGTTGGCTAATAGAATAATACAAAAAAGTATTTTTCTTATGTTACCAATCAGTGAAGTATCTTCAGCATCTTTTTCGATTTTTAACCTTACCCTTTAGTTATTCAGTATTAGATGAACTTTCTTGCTGTATTAAGTCAATTGATCTAGTTGCTAAAGATCTTTCTGAATTTGTTGCCATCCGCACAAGTATGTCTGTGCACTTGCTTTTGGTAAATTGGAACATGCTCCTTTCTGTTATTCGTATTGCCTCAATATTTACATAAGTGATATGTCTATATACCATTTCCCTAAGATTAATATAATTATTATGCATATCACACATATGTCAATAAATTTAAAAAATAAATACAACACTCATGTATCACTGGTACTGTAACACGTCGTATGTGACTTCTAGACATGGAGATTCCTATTTTGCTGTGTTTTTTCAGTGAAGCTATTTAGCCAGTTATTCTTCCCTTGAGCCATCCACGTATTTTCCTCCCTTTCAGAAAGATATCTTAAAAGTAGCTGCTTCCAAGAAATGGGGATTCTATTTCATATGACTCCTCTTCAGCCTATGAGAAGGAATAGTAGAGTTGAGTAGTTTGCTAAGCCTCCCCCACCCCTGACTTTTTGGTTTAGTAATTGGCTCCTACCTCATTCCCATGACTACCACCCACTTTAAATCCATTTGTTTCACTTGGGATACTATATTTTCCTCCCATGTTTTAGTGGGTCCCTTGAACCTCAAAGTTTGTTGATTAAATAGCTCTCCTGGGAAAGTTTCTTCTTTCAGCTCCACTCAGAGGCTGGAATACAGTTCCTGAATGCCTAACCAGCAAGAGTGACCGCATATTCCCATAGCTCTCTAATGCTAACCACCTCTCTGGCATCCTTGGCTGTACTCCCATTCCCAGGCAGTTCGCAGAAGACCATCACTGTGGTTTTACTCATCTTGTTTTCTAGCCGCACTTTCAGCCTCTGAAGCCCCGGAGGAGTCCCTGTGTTGTATTTCTTGTGATCTAGTGGTTGCTAACAAAAGGCTTAATACATGGGTTAAATGAAAACTGACTCCTGAAAATGTTTTACTTCCACTGTGTGCTACTCAGCTTTATCACCATGTTATTGTGTTGCAACTCTTACCACCCCGGGACTTTCTCAGTCACAGCCCCCATCACTTCTTACTTGGTATCTTTAATTCCTACTTCACACTCTTTATAAGCTGCTGAGTTGTTGTAAGAGTAGGATTTCCAACAGCAGACACATCTTTCCTACTTCTTAGGTTGCTTCTCCTGACTGGTCTGTTCATTACTTTCCCTATTGAAATTAACTTCCCAGTCCTAAGATATTAACTCTACCATGAATTAATATTTTTGACTACCCAGACCATGCACCTCTTTAAATAAAGTCTGTCTACCTAAGTACAAAAGCTTACAGTCATATAGTTCTAATGAGCTTGAAGAAAGTAATTTTGGTACAAATTCCACTAGATTTGAGCCATTAAAAAATCCACATTTTTTCATCAAATACATTACACAGAGTAAGACATCTGAGGAATTTCATGCTTCTAAAATTTTTTTATGTATTTATTGGATACAGGATCTCACTATACAGCTCAGACTTGTAGCAATCCTCCTGTTTCAGTCTCCTCAGGGCTGGAATTACAAGCGTGTGCCACCATGATTGGTTTTGATGGCAAGCAGAGCACTCCTGGGGTTCTAGCGTCACCACGGCATGTAGTACTGGGGACTGAACTTGGATCCTTGTGCTTGCCAGCCAAGTGTTTAGACCACTGAGTTATCTCCCCAGTGCTGGAATTTCATCTTTTTCATAAGATTTCTAGAAGCTATTATGATTTTGGTTCTGACAAAAAAACTTACAATAAATAAAGCAAAAGAAGACAAAATGAGTTTTCAGATTAATCGGTTTATGTTTTTACATATTTTGTTTCTGGTCCTTTTGGCTTTGCTAAGTTCAAATCTGGAAGGCATTTCTCACATTGTTTCACCACAAGAAAATGTTAGGAATATATCTAAAAATATTCTGCTTCACAATTGCCTTCTGTCAATTATTAACTATAATCTGCCATTCCTCGTAAGTGAGACATGGGTGTGATGTTCTAACTTAACATTTTTATGTATGAGGAATAGGGAACTAACTGGAGAAGACTGCAGGAAAATCGCATGATTCTTGAGTCCTGTCTATAGTGTTGGCTTTTGCCTGCAGTGTTATCACCAAGGCCTCATAAAGCACAACAAAACAACTATGATCACTACCAAGATGAAATCTTAAATCAGGTACATATGTTAAATGTAGTTTTCAAGATAAAATACAACAAAGAGAATGATCAAATGTGAGACACAGTTCCAGGGACATGCTGATCACCTACTGCACATATAGCAGCAGAATGAATTGATATCATTGTTCATTGGCCTCAAGAATATGATCTTTAAGATATCTGTCATGATAGAAAGTTGAAGCCCTGGTATGCCATTTAAGCTGATCCCTTCGTTTGTGTTTTCAGTACTTTATTATGAATTTGGAAAGGGATCTACTATTTTATTTCCAGAATTTATGAGACTCACAGAAATGATTTTGAAATATGCATATTCCTAAGATGATAATAATAATGTCATAAGATGTTAATCAGCTTTTCTTGGGTGTTGCTAAATCATTAAAGTAAAACATTACTTAATATTTCACTTGTATTTGGGAAGAAACACAATTTATATAATTGTGTTAATAATTTATTTAAGGAGGGTCTTGGTCACAAGAATATGGTAGAAGAAATTCCCATCTGCCAATGCAACTAATGCCACATCAGAAACAGGAAAAGACTAAATACAAGTGATTTACTGATGGTTTAGAAGTGCAGCTGTAGGTCACATATTTAAAGCATCAATAATTAGATAAGAGCAATTATCAAGGGCTTGAAATGCTGCAT